>JANQBM010121870.1:0-25733 GCA_025594535.1 Erythroxylum domingense | reverse complement strand
TCTGTGGTATTTTGAGCATAATTCATAGGATACTGAACCAAATTGAGTAATTTTAGTGTCTATGGATTCCTAAAACTAAGGGGATCATTTTGGGTGAAATTTAGGAATTGATACCGGGATTGTCACGAACATACATTGTACACATTTCAATTCCTGCATGTTCATTATTATACATTTATAATTGTACAATTTGTAATATATGTGTATTTGAATTGTTACAGAGGCGCATTTGGAACGTCAACCCACCGACGTTGCCGAGACTTCCAGCTTCGGAAGCTTTTGGTGAGTGACCTAAAAGGTTTCTCTCGATTTATTGTTTCCTTGTGATTTGTGGTGGATAATGGTGGGACTGTGAATTGTTTGTGATTTTGGATTCCGGACAGAAGGTCCGATGACTGTGTACTGGGGAGTTGTGATATTGAAGTGCTACTTGTATGTGAATTTGGGACCTACGTGTTTTAATGTGATTAATTGTAATCATGTTTTAATGTGATTAATTGTGATCGTGTTTTAATGTGATTAATTGAGATATATGCATACGTGCATAATTGTGGCATATGCATTTCATTCATGAATGTATGTTCAGATAATGACGGTTGTGACCGGAGCAGCCACCGATTAGAGCTTAAAGCTCAACGAGCGCATTTGAGCCTAGAGCTCAACAGTGATTTAGAGCCTCAGGCTCAACGTTTAAAGAGCCCTATAAGGTACAGTTCAGGCGCTCGGTTATAACACCGTAATAATTGGAAAAGTGTCACATAAGTATTTCATATGCATTTGACTATGTATGCTTGATTGAGTGAAAGGCATAATGCCTTATACTTATGTAAAAATAAAAGTGTGGTTATGTGAAAAATGTGTGATATTTGATTAATGGATGATTGTCTATGTGTAATGTGTTGTATGAATTGAGTGAGCCATCGATGATGGTTACCTCATTGAGTTCGCAAAACTTACCAAAATTGCGGCGTTGCCTTTTCTGGACCGAGAGTAGACTCCTAACTTCAGAGGGACTTTTCCCAGTCGTGTAGATTGTATTGGTGAGAGAAGTAATGGATCACAAGTCGGTCAGCTGGGAGTTTTGGGATGGCCTAGATAGATCTGATGTTCTTCCTCTTTCATATAGCATTTTGCACTAGGCTTTTTGGATTTATGTACAGACAGTACAGTATGATAGATGTACAAACCTTTGATTTTGATGAAATGAAATGAGGAAGATTTTGATTTTAAAAAAAATATTATGGTTTTCTAATAATGATGTATTGTTAAAATTAATGTGATGCCATGTGGAGTGAACTTAGTGATCGCAAGTAGCTCTTCCTTATCATAGGATATGTACCGGAATGACCCGCGGATGTCCCGGTGCGTACCCTACGGTAAGGGGGTGCTACAGATCTTGTGAAATAGGTTCCTGCTTCTACCAAATACCTTAAAGACCTGTATACCTATAAGAGGAAGTTTAGGTCAAATGAAAGAGTCCAAGTAAGCTCAAATGTGTCTGCCTTATTCAAGCCTCAAATCCCTATAAAATGCCAAGACCCTAGATCTTTCACTATCCCTTGCACTATAGGTAAAATTACCATAGGGGGAGCTTTGTTAGATCTAGGGGCAGCCATTAATGTTATGCCTAAGTCTGTTTATCAATCATTGGGAGTCAAGAATCTTAAGTCTACATCTGTAGTTCTCCAATTGGCTGATAGGTCTATTAGGCATCCTGTGGGCATTATAGAGGATATTTTGGTCCAAGTCAAGGGTTTAATTTTTCCAACTAATTTTTATGTGCTTGATATGTCTTCTGAAGTTGTGCAGGATACTTCCTTGATTCTTGGTCGACCCTTCTTAAGGACTGCTAGTACCATGATTAACATGAAAGAAGTTACAATCACCATGGAGGTAGGAGATCAACAGGTGACTTTTAACATGTATGAGGCTACGAAACACCCCCATGAGGATTATTCTCGCCTAGGAGTTAACATGCTTGATATTGTTATTGATGATGCATGCTCTGAGTTTGAACTCTAGCACGTTTACTCTAACTCCGTACTGAACTCATTCACTGATGACGCCTTGGAAAAAGTATTTTTTGCTAATGTTTTAGGTAAACCGAGGAGTGTGGACGTTAACACCGAAGTGGCAAGTGGACAAGTTGCCTCACCGTGACATAGCTATCAGCCAAACGTCTACCATGAGATCCAGGATCCACCATAGGCATCAGGTCATTGCTCATCCTTCACTTACCACTTACTTTTTCTCTATGATTGAATATGACATTGTGGATGCATGAGTGTGTTGACCAAGTGTGGGGGAGAAACTAACCCAGTAGGAAAAGTAGCTTAGTTTTTAGTTTGATAGTAATTTTCAATTTAATAATACCCCCTTTTAGTTCTGTTTGTTGCCTTCATTTTGCTGTGCTTAGTCATTCTGAAACGTGCTATATATATTCAAGTTTGGAGAATTGTGTATTGTTGATTGTGCTTTAATTATTTTTCAATATTTCGGACAATATTGTGTTTAAGTGTGGGGGATGTTTTAATTTGCCATTCTTGTTGTACATTGTGCATCATTTTCGGGCATTTAATTGCTTGTGCAAATCAATTGTACGATATGTCAAAATTTTAAACTTGGTGATTGAGGCCTTCGCCGCGGCAACGTGCGGAATTAGTTCTTTTCGCCACAACGAATTCTTTCTTAGCCGCGTCAACGTTTGTATACTTAATATTTTACCGTGGCGGAAACCTTTTTTTTTTAAAATTGCCTCAATTTAACAATTCTCCCTAATTAGATTCTTGTCACTTTTGTATCTCAAAGATTTTATAAGTTTCAAAGCAGTCCCTTTGTTTTTGAAAATGCCTTTTATTCTTCAAATGATAGTCGGTTTTTGGCTAATTTCATTTTCAATGTTTTGAACACAAAGTAAGTGAGGGTATGCTGATTAAGTAGCACTGTATGTTTTTAAATCTTGAGATTGATAATTGAGATATTAACCTTGTTGGAAGGATATTTGGGCCTGGATTTTTTCATTGTTGTATGTATCTACTTAATTTAATATCTCTCCAGAACTTGTTTTAATTCTTAATCAAAGCTTGATGAACTAGAATTTTGTTAACATAATAGAGGCATTCTTTCAAAACCCTGTTGACCCAAACACAAATCCCATAAACACTTATCTATTGCTAGCCCCTTGAGCCATATTTTTGAGTACATGCACACATCTTCTTATGTTGTCAATATTTTATTTCTCATTCTCTCTCTCTCTCTCTCTCTCTCTCTCTCTCTATATATATATATATATATATATATATATAAAAGAAAATATTCTCAGCAAAAAAAATGTTGTCGTTTGTGTAAATATTGTCTTATAGTTGACATTTATTTCAAAATTGTGGTGCATGTGCTCATATATATATATATATATATATATATATATTCTTTCTTCTTTCGTTTATTCCATCCATTTCATCTAGCCTTCTGTGCATTACAACCTTGAAAAGTCCTCTTGATTTTCAAAATTATAGTTCTTGTAGTGGAGAGGTAGAACTATCACAAGCATATGGTAGAGAATGGACTAAACAGATTTTAGAGTGAAATTATCCCAAAAACAAGTGAGATGAGAGCAAACACCTTGCCTTGAGTGAAATCTCTTTTGCTCAATCTCTTCGATTAAATTTTTATAGTGTTTATTTTCTTAGCACTCTTTCAGTCATCTTTGATTAATTTATGAGAAAATGATTTTTACCAATTTCCTACTCTTATTTTAAGCATGGTCGGGATTTTCTTTTGCACTTGTGTCTATTTGACTCTTATAAACTTTGTCTAGGAGTACAAAGGTCTAAGTGTGGGGGAATTTGATTTAGCCCAAGTTTATTATATAAATTGGCGGCATTTTCATGACTTTTACTACACTTTTTGGCTCCTATTTCTAGATTTTATGCTTAATTTGACTCTTGAGTGTCTAACTTTATTTTATGTAGTTTGAGAGTAAAATTTGTCATAAATCAGTATTAAGTGCACTAATTAATTTTCTGAGATCTATTGATACTACAAACTACCATTTGTTAATTGTAGGAGACTCAAGGAGAAGAGACTCAAGAAGATGTAGAGTCAAGGAAAGGCAGAAGTCAAGTAAACAAGTGAACAGGTGCAACAGGAAGTTCACCGTGGCAAAGTATGAAGAATTCTAAGCAGAAATTTCGGGAAAAGTTTGCCGTGGTGAAGATTAATTCTGTCGCTGCGGCGAAAGAACCAACAATGCAGCTAAACATTGATTAATTTCATTTCATAAATTTTACACACACTCTTTGTGGGATCGACCTAAACTCACCACTGTTACAGTAAGAAGTCTAGTTTATTTTGACTAGTATTATGATGTAGCATGTCAATTATTAATAGTAATCACATCAACAATCATGTTGAAATCAAAAGCATATATCTTTACACCCTCACCAAGGTTTCACTCGATGCACTTAAATGTTTAGGGAGAAAAGTATCAAAACTTTCAATCAATGCATAGTAAACTCTTACCATAAACTAACAATAAAATCACATCTCCACCATTTATGTATAAACTTGAAGAACAAATCCAAAGGCCTTTAATCAGGTTGTAATGAGGCTTAGGTATGGTATGGTTAGGATAATAAGAAGGGTAAGGTTGAAGGAAATTTACTAAAGGAAACATTACAAGACTTGTTTGCAAACACAAAGGTCCTTTCATTAAAACTTTATTGGTACCATAAAATTTTTCTTTTCTTGTGTTTTTTGGAATAATTAGAGCATTCAGTACCACAATAATAAACATGCTGGACTTTTCAAAATTTTCAAGTCTCAACAAGTAAGCTAATGTAAATATCCTTTAGGTTTAAAACAATAAAAAGATCTTTAAAGAAAAATAGGATAAAGATAGGATAATGTAAATATCCTTTAGGCTAAAACAATTTATTCAATTTAAGGGCCTTCATCATGTCAATGCTTCTAATTTAACAAATATGGTCTCAATATGCATGATAAGAGCAAGTTCTAGAATTATGCTACTACACAATGATAACATACATGAAAGAAAGAATAGGAGTTTACAAATTTTTGAAAATTTGCTTTTAGGCTCAAAACCTCACGAAAAAGAAAGCTATATGTGTGTAAATAATATGCAATATCATTCAATTTGATTATCTCATTGAATACTAAAAATATAATTTAGAAAAATAAATTTATTCTCACCTTCATCCTTCGCATACTAATTTAAATCAATATTTAACAATAAAATACATTATTTATGGATAGATTTAAACTAATTCAGAATATCAATTAATAGAATCGATAATTAAGATTGTAATAAGCTTGAAGAAAATTGTTTCCTATACTTAAAGTTGTACTTTGTCCCCAATGTCCACAATATATGTAATAAGGGAAAAGTTTAGTGGTACTTTCCTAAATATGACAATTTTTTTCTTGATATTTGATCCTTCCAATAGTGGACCACATCTTTGCAAAATATAAACAAGGAAAGGATAAAAGGAACATAGAAATAACATAACATAAAAAAGGAAACAAAATCCTATATTAGCATACAAAATATAATCAAAACAGAAAAAAGCTAAAACTTATCCTAATTTGTGGGTTGCCTGCTATGCAACGCATGTTTAACATCATTAGCTTAACATACCCTTTATGCTTAACTTCATCCTGGATCAATGATAAGTGCCTTGTTTCCACCTGTTTCTCTGCATGGGGGCTTTGTAGCCTGTAAGTAAGCTAAACGTTACAAGATAATAACAAAGACATAATTTATCAAATTAATAAATTGAATCGTAAGTATTAATGCCCCTTTTACTAACAAACTGTTAATAAAAGAGGGCATAAGAAACTCTTTGAATCATTAGTTGACTGAAATAGTTTATCTTCAAGGAAGTGGGAATCCTCCATATTTAAGGTCACTACCAACACCTCATCAGTAGTTTCCTTACTTGATTACTCCGTTAGTTCTTCCTCAACCTTCTCTATCCACTCTTCTTATGTTTCCTGAATAGAGGTTTCTGGTTTATTTTCTTCAATAACCTCCTGCCACTTCTCTACTTCCTCTTCTTGGATGGAGGCCTTTTTGGCTTCTTCTTTAGGAAGCTCTTTTTGGAATGTCCCTCCATTCTTGAAACCAACCTTTTTCCTTTCCTCACTCTCGAATTCACGTTAGTCAGCTTTCATTTCAATAAAGAGTTCCATCAATTTATCTATA
Source organism: Erythroxylum domingense (assembly GCA_025594535.1). Classification (NCBI taxonomy): domain Eukaryota; kingdom Viridiplantae; phylum Streptophyta; class Magnoliopsida; order Malpighiales; family Erythroxylaceae; genus Erythroxylum; species Erythroxylum domingense. Next base: position 19,510 of record JANQBM010121870.1, on the reverse strand, counting down.
ATACTTACTTCCTCTTCCGCTTCTTCTTCTTCTTCTTCTTCTTTTGCCTTGTCTTCATCTGGAAGCTTGTTTCCATTCCTAAGGGTGATTTCCATTCTATATTCTTCAGTATTGATAGTTATGATTTGCATCATATTTTAAGGTTTAATTTGTTATGTATTAAGTGTAAATTTGAGTGTTCAGTATGTGTTTAGGTTAGAATTATGTTAGTTTATGCGCTTAAGTGTCTTTTATGGGTTAGTATAAGTCTTTGAGCTTAAATGTTATATTTTTGAGACCTTGATATGTTTGTTAGTGTTTCAAGGCCAATAATGAAGAACGAAGTAGTTTTGAAGACTTTCGAGTTGAAACCACGGCCCACGATCGTGGCACAATAGGCCATGATCATGACAGAAACATAGGAGCTGGCCCACGATCATGGTCTAAGGGACACGATCATGACAGAAGACTTGGGCCACGCTTGTGACAGAAAGTGGTAGATGCTAGCCACAATCGTGGTAGACAGGGCTACGATCATGGCCTGCATCAGGCATATACGCAAATAAGAGGAAAAGTCAAGTTTCAAGGGATTTTTTCAGACCGTTTCGATCCCAAGAAAACTCTAAGGCTATCAAGGTATTTAAAGAACATGAAGAATACAGAGAAGAGGCTTTTACATTAGCCACATTTTATCAAGAGATTAAGGAAGGAAATGAAGGAAGAGAGACATGAAAAAGAAGCCTACGCGAAGTACTTCCTGGGACAGAAGGTTTCCTGCCATTGCTACCTCCATCAATTCGTTCCAATTTTATTTTCCAACTTTGTTTTCAATTTTATTGATGTATAGAATTAAGATAGTTGTTGAGAATAGATTCATTAAATGTTGAGATATGTCTATACTTACCTTTGGGAATTTTTTATTGGATATTAATGAAAGTTAAGTGATTGCATTTTTATTGAGTAATTTGTGGTTTGATTTCTGCACTTAATAATTCATTAATAAACTGAGAGGGTGAACTGAGTGAAAATCATTAAATTGCACTAACGAGAGTTAGGTAGTTTAATGGATTAAGAATTGAATCAAACTGGTAAAATGATGTAATGAGAGTTCGTGTATAGGTTTTCGGTAGGTTATTGGAAAAATTCATATTTAATTTAGGTTTTGGGTTAATTGTTAATTGATAGGTTGCAATTTCATAATCTAAATTAGGGTTCAAGATTATAACTCGAGAGAAAGTAATCCACCCTAGGATCGTCTAGACCTGCTAATTTAATAATTTCATAATCAATTACGTTTTCATTAAGGTTAGATTAAAATCCGCTTTCTCTTAATTGGTAGTTCCTAGGTTGATTCTTGAATTGGTTGTGCAATTGATATCTTGTTTATAATTTTGAATTGAATTTTTGACATTGATTGCTTAATTGAATGATTTTCTGCCTTAGTTGTTTATTTTGAATTATTGCAAAGTTGAGTTAAGCCTTAGATTGTATGATTAGATTATTCCTCCTCTTGGGATCAACACCTTAGATATTACGTAAATGACCCTTGCGCTTGCGAAAATATCAAGGTTTAAAAATATTAAAACTTATCATATAGGAAACTGCAATCAAGTTTTTTGACGACGTTACCGAGGAGGTGATATTTTAGTTCTATATTTTAATGTGTTAGTTAGTTTTTAATTTTCATTTTTGTTCTTTCGTTTTATTACAAAATTTGTGCTCTTACATGAACACAAGAGTCCCGAGAGGTTTGATTCGTGTAGCGAAAACGTTCAATTTAGATATCAATCAACTAGAACGAACCCTTGGGAAAGCTCAACGAGAAGAAGAAGAAGAGATCGAGAAATCAACAATAGTCGAGGAGTTTCAAAATAATATGGACCATGGAGTGAACCAAAGACGGTAATAGAGGACCTTGATGGACTTTATAAGGCTGGGGTTTAATATGGCGAACCAAATAGTAGCTAGGCTGCCTATTCAAGCAGTCTCGTTTAAGATTAAATTAGCACTTCTTAATATGTTTTAGTAGAATGTGCAATTTTATGGATTAGCATACGAGGACCCAAATGTACACATCGTGATCTTCCTCAAAATCTGTGATACTTTCTGGTATCATCAAATATTAGAAGATGTTTTCCGAATCAGACGGTTTCCCTTTACCTTTAGAGATAGAGCGGTGGTATGTACCTTTCCCTCAGCCCAGCCAACATCACGACGTTGGATCAGCTAATTCGTGCCTTCCTAGATAAGTATTTTCCTTTGACCAAGACCACGAAGATTATTAAGGAAATTAATAATTTCTAACAAAGTAACGGGGAATCAATCTATGAAGCGTGGGAGAGATATAAGGATTTGCAACGGAAGTGCCCACACCACAACCTACCTAAGGAATTCTTATTGCAAAATTTCTACAATGGAGTGAACCCATCTACAAGAGGAATAATCGATGCAGCTTCAAGAGGATCCTTGATGAGGAAGACAGTCAATGAAGTAGAGGATTTGATAAAGGAGATGGTGAGCAATAATTGTTTATAGACGAATGAGCAGGGTAGGAAACCTGCTACCTTTAGAGAGCAAAAGGGAATCGTCGTGGCTGATCAAATGACAGAGATGCAAGTGAAGATCGATAACTTGATGTTACAACTCAATAATATGAAGGCGTTGTCCTCAGCCCAGGTGAAGGCCGTACAACTGAAGTGTAAGCTTTGTGGGTAATTAGACCATGATACCGTGGATTGTTATTTGATGAAGGAAGGAAATTTGGAGCAAGTAAATTATATGGAGGTGCAATAAGGACAAGGAGGGAGAAACAATCCCTACTCCAACACCTACAACCCTGGGTGGAAGAATCACCATAACTTCTCTTGGTCGAATAGTGCTAGCGGACAGTTCAGGTCTCAAGGGCAATCGAGCTTCCAAGATAAAGCAAGCTTGATAGAATCTAAATTGGATAAAATTTTAGATAAGCTTGAAACTTTAGACAATGTACAAAAGAAGTTGGAAGATAAATTTAAGCAAGTCATTAAGAACTATGCTTCCTCAATCCATAATCTAGAAGTCCAAGTGAATCAATTGTCAAATGCCCTTTCTATGCAAAATTTGGGAAATATTCCTAGCACTTCAGGAACAACACCAAGGGAGCAACTAAAGGCTGTTACACTTTGAAATGGGAAGGAGCTCGAACCACCCACAAGGACAGTAGAGGGGCCCATTCACCCAGTTGAGAAAAATCAAGAAAAGGAAAAAGAAGTAGACATGAGTGAATATCCTCCTTATGTCACTACTCCACCGTATCAACCCAAAATCCCTTTTCCTCAACGACTATAAAAGAAGAAATTGGATTTACAATTTGCAATGTTCGTTAAGAATTTAAAGACGCTACAAATCAATCTCTCCTTTTTTGAGGCGTTGGAACATATGCCTAAATATGCAAAATTTTTAAAGGACATATTATCAAAGAAACGTACTTAGGAAGATAATCATATGGTAGCTCTAATTGGCACTTGTAGCTCAATAGTCACTAGTCAAATGCGTTCTAAATTGAAGGATCCAGGAAGTTTCACAATACCTTGTGTGGTTGGTGAGTTTGAATTTACAAAGTGATTGTGTGATTTTGGAGCTAGCATTAATCTTATCAACAAATCTTATGCCTTTGTCGATATTTTGGAAGTTGGGACTGGGAGAGGTGAAGCCAACATTAATGTTAATTCAGTTGGCTGATCAATCCATTAAAAGGCCATTGGAAATAGTGGAAGACGTTCTGATACAAGTGGATAAGTTCATTATTCCTGTAGATTTTTGTGATTTTGTATTTTGAAGAAGACAAGAATTGCCCACTGATCTTAGATTGACCATTTATGAATACAGGGAAAGCCATAATTGACGTTTATGAAGGAAAAATTAAAACTTCAAATAGGCAAAGATCAGATCAAATTCAATATGAATAAGGCCTTAAAGAATCCAATAACAAGTATTGTATGCATGAAAGTTGAAATTATGGATAAAAATTCACAAGAACAAGTTGAGAGTTGCATAGCAAAAGTGCAGTCAGTGGAAGTAGAGACAGACAATGAATATCAAAACCCTGAATCTAAAGAAGATGATGAGATGGAAGAGGCATATGTTCAAGTGCATCAAGATAAATTGGTTTGAACTGTAGCACCCATACTACAATCTTCAGAAAAACCACCAACATTAGAGCTTAAACCTTTACCTGCACACCTCAGATATACCTTTCTTGATGAAGTTCAAATGTTATCGATAATAATTTCCAACCAATTAAATGAGGGATAAGAAATTCACGAGGTAGAAGTCGCTAGGAAGTGAATAAAAGCCATCAGATGGTAGATTGCTGAGATTCGAGGCATAAGCCTAATTGTCTACATTCATCGAATAAACTTAGAGGAAGAATACGGAACGGTGAGGGAGCGTCTATGGAGATTGAATCCTAATATGAAGGAGGTGGTCAAGAAGGAGATCACAAAACTCCTAGATGCATGGATAATTTATCCCATCTTTGATAGTGAATGGGTCAACCCAGTACAATGTGTATCTAAGAAGGGTGGAATGAAGATAATAGAATGTGATAGTGGAGAAGTAATTTTAACAAGAACATTCACAAGATGGAGAGTATGTATAGATTATAGTAAACTCAACTCGGTGACTAAGAAAGATCAATTTCCTCTTCCATTAATAGACCAGATGATAGAAAGGGTAGCTGGTCATTCTTTTTATTTCTTCTTAGATGGATATTCTGGATATAATCAGATTTTCATCTATCCTGATGATTAGGAAAAGACTACATTCACTTGCCCCTATGGTACCTTCGCATACAGATGGATGCCCTCAGACTTTGTAATGCCCCAGCCACATTTCAGAGATGTATGATGTCTATCTTCGCTGACATGATAGAAGACATAATGGAAGCGTTCATGGATGATTTTTCAATCTTTGGAGATTCTTTCGACATGTGTCTAACTAATTTGGATAGAGTTCTTCAAAGATGTGAAGAGTTATACTTGGTGTTATATGGGAGAAATATCATTTTATGGTGCGAGAAGGGATAGTGATAGGGCATAAGATCTTACATCAAAGATTCGAAGTTGACAGAGCAAAAACAGAAGTGATAGAGAAACTTCCACTGCCAAGCAATGTAAAAGGTGTGCAAGGATTTTTAGGTCATGTATGATTTTACAGTCGCTTTATCAAAGACTTTTCTTAAATTGCAAGACCTTTGATAAACCTTTTACTCAAAGATGTGCCTTTCTTGTTTGACGATAAGTGTATGTCTGCATTCAACATATTAAAGGAGGCATTAATATCAGCATCAATTTTATTACCACCAGACTGGACACTCGCATTCGAAGTTATGTGTTATGCAAATGACTAAGCCATAGGTGTAGTTAGAATTGTTTTCAATAAAATGTTAGTATTTTGTGCTGACTCTCAGGGCGTTCATCCTTGCCACCATCTCCATGAGATTTATGTCTAACCCATTTTTTCTTTTTCAAATTAGTCTTTATTTTTATTTTTATCTTTATTTTTATTGTTATTCACTTTCTGTTACTTTAAAAATCATATTTCTTCTTTTCTTTCATGTGCTTGTTTGTTCCCTTCTCACATTGAGGACAATGTGTTATTCAAGTGTGGGGAGGGTTATGTGTTTTATTTTGTATGTGATTTTTCATATGGTATGAAAGTGTTAGGTTGCATTTTGTGAATTGATTGAATGTGTCAATGACTTAGATGGACTGAGATTAATTTAATTTTGAACATAGTTTATTAGGTTGTGAAAAATCATTAGCTTGCGAAATTAGTTAATTGGGATTTTTGAATAAATATACAACTTAATTAGGATTTAATGCAAGTTTAGCACCCTCTAAATTGCCACATGTTAGAGTAGTGCTTTAAAGGCAATCACCTTTAGCACTTTTGTACAAACTTTATTTTAATTAATAAAGTGAAAGGCATTTTTCATTAATTTGGTATTCGTTAATATATGAATTGATATTGATCTTAAATCGAATTAATGAAGTCTATGATACAAAACATAGCATGAAGGAAATTATGATGAGATCATGATAATGAGATTACTATCACGTGCACTTATGTTAGTATCTAAATAATCCCTAGTCATATGATTAATAAGACAGGACGTTATTAATCCAGACAAACTAGCACATGTTATACTCTTTGATTTGATCAAGCAGTGGATCTCACAAACTGTAAGCATTAGATGTTTAGAGTTAACATGTAGATGCTTACTAAGGATAGTAAGTATATCAGATGACCCGCTATGAGATTATCATATGGATGATCTATCGAATGTCAATGATTAATCTTATCATAGCAATGGTGCACATATCCTTATACTTGAGGTACTAAAGAATATCTTGTATAATAATCCTATTCTTTGACATTATTCCTTGTTACCTTATGACAAGGTTGCTCTTCGAGTGGTAATTGGGTACAGTTATTAGTATTTGAAGGTAATTGGGTAGCCAATAAAGGATTCACCACTCCTGATAGAAGGAGATGATACCTATGGCCTCTTATTGGGATCATAACTCGAGAGTCTCTGGCCAGAGTAGTTATGTGTGATGAAGAGAGTCTTCAATGACACATAAGAGTAATGGGATCCTAGTACAAGAACTAACATCACTTGGACTAGATGTGATGTAGTCAGTTTAGTGGGAGTTGACACATAGCCCATACTCTGAACCAAGTGGGGTATAGTATGGTGAAAGGACAAATTGCACGATAACTGTCTATGGAAAGGTTCATAAGTTGGACAATTAACTATCAAAGAGTTCGTATGTTAATCTACTTATATTATGGTAAATTGTCATCATGAAACCCTTTATGATTTGTTCAAATTAATAGTTAATTCAAGTGCCTAAAATAATTGACAACCTAAGGGTCACACACATAAAAGATCAGATGAAAAATATAGTTTGTATGGTCAAATTTAAGTAGGCCACAATTGTGGTCGAAGGCGAGCCCATTTTTTTAAGAAGGCCACGATCATGGATCATTGGCCACGATTGTGACAGAGGGCACGAAATGGTACATAAGTGAGTTCTTCACTTATGTACAGAAGGTCTTACCACTTCTTACACACTCAAGCGAGAGCATAAGGGCTCTAGAAGAGTTCTAGAGTGAGAGAGAGGTATCAAGAGCCTTGTTCTTGCAATTTATGTAATTGTTGTATGAATCAAAGTGCATGCAACAAGATTTTTGATCTATCTTCCATCATTTTGAGCATCTACTAGAACTCATCTAGTTTGGTGCTCAAATCACCCTTATACATTGTTTCTACATCTTCTTTACGTGTTCTTGGGTGATCAAGGGAGGGTTTGGTGCTTGCAACAACCTAAACAAGGAGAAGAAATGATAAAGGAGGAGAAACAAAAGGCAAAAAGTTTTATATTTCATGTTCTTATATATGGGTCTATGCATGCATGTATGATTCTGTTTTTTTGGCTTGTCATGGTGTCGGAATCTAGATTTTGAAACTTCCACTGCATACAAATGCATGTGATGCATGAAACCATGGCAAATCAAATAATGTTATCAGAGCAAGTTTATGCATGTAATAGATGACGTATTGAACATGTGCAAAGTGTTTGCCGGGTTGTGACTGACATGCATGTTGATTTGAAATAATTCGTGTAAAATGTAGAATTTTTTTTGATTTTCTTTCAGAGAAATTTTTATAAGACGTTATATTATTTTTATATAAAATGAAATTACAATTGAATTTCATTTGCTATTTTATTTCGAATTAATATCCAGACTGTTCATATGATGGTTTTTTGGAATTTCTGGAAAACTGAATGCATGCGTTGATTTTGAAAATTTCTTAATAATTCTAGAAATTTTTTTTTTCTAATTTTCATCCATAGAAATGTTTATAAGGTGTAATTTTGTGTTTCTATAGAAGGAAAATGCAATTTAATATCATTTTATATTTTATTACGAATTAATATCCAGACTATTCATATGTCGGTTTCTGGGAATTTCTGAACAACTGAATGCATGTGCTGATTTTGAAAATTTTGTAATAATTCTATAAATTTTTTTTTCTGATTTTCCTTCACAAAAATGTTTATAAGGTGTTATGTTATGTTTTTGTAAAATCAAAATGCAATTGAATGTCATTTAATATTTTATTACGAATTTAATTTCATCCTTATGCACGAATGAAGTTCTGGAAATTCTAGAAATGTGATGAACATGCATGCTTGTAAATTCCATATTAATTTTTATAAAAATTTTTTTTATAAATTTTATGCATTCACATGTGAGATGGGATGTTTCCACGTGTATAAGATGCATGAAACTTGTTATTAAGGTGATTATCTTATGCATGCATGATGTAATGTCTGACTAGTGTTAGAAGTAACATGACAAGTGTCATACACATATGATTTGCTGGCTTAATCCAAAATTTTAATAAATAAATGCTAGGAATTAGTTTCTAGAATTTTTTATTAGACACATTTACAATGTGCATAAGACTCTGGAATTTTTTTAGAATTAATTGAATTTGATTCAATTAATAAATAAAGTCAAATTCAACATTGGTCAACTTTTTGAAAGTTGACGGAGTTGACTTACTTAATGACTTATAACGTATGTATTTCGGTTATGAGACCTAAATTAGGTTCTTATGTGATAAAAAATGTATTATTTGGATGACAATAACATGCTTAATGCATGTGTTTGAAATTAGGGTTTTGAAAATTTTCTGAACATCTAATTGGTTCCTTTAGTGTCTAGTAGGTTAACTTATTTATCTTGACGATTTTGGCCGTCAAGATAATTTTAGCATATGCCGAAATTGTTTAGATAAATTTTATATGACCTAGGGATATTATAGATGACTAATTGATGTACGGAAAGTTTGGAAACCCTAGGGATTAATTTAGAATTAATCCAAGTAGAGTATAACATTTCTAGTGTGACTAGTTAAAGGCATATGGACTAGGATTAAAGTGTTTAATTTGAACATCAAAATAATTGAATTTTAGGGTTACTAATTGAATCATATTCATAATTCAGATTAGCCAAGACTAACACTAGTACCCGATTAGGTTTAAGAGTTGAATCGAATCACGAACTTTAGATACATAGTCAAGTCACAACCTAAATTAAACTTCCTTTGTATGATACATGCATTAGATGCATTTTAAGGGTAGTTATGGACATAGGCTCAATTAAATTGAGTTGTCTATAATCTGAATGTATATATGTGTATACGTAATCAAGATCATCCAAGTATTGATGAGACCAAAGGACATATCCCTTAACCAAATATTAGGACTTCGCCTTCCATTGATATGACAAGAACTAGAGTTCTTTTGGAGTTGTGTTGTTGGGCAAACCCTAGCCTACCCTATACGAATATGTTCAAACCATGGAAATTAGATTTTTAGATTAATGGGTTAGTCTCAATTGGAAGCGTTGATTTGTTGGGCAAACTCAAGGTCAACGTGGATAGAGGCGAAGTTGGGTAATATACATGGAATGCATACAAATCAAGAGTTTATAACCCAATGAGTGTGCTAAATCAATAGTTAATGGCAGAAGTCGATAGTTGCATAACTGAATGCAATTGGTATGAATGATACTTACCAATTGACCTAAGGTAGCTTATTGGGCAAACCCAAGGTCATTCTTGGTGATATCAGATATCGATCCATTAAGAAAACTATAAGTTTTCTCAAATTCGTAGTGAGGGCTATGGATTTGAATTAGAATAATGGGACCTTTAATGCATGTGACTAAAGTCCTTATCAATATGCATTAATGTACATTCTCACACTTTCTCTCATTCTTCTAGGTTATTGAACCACGATGTCTTCTAGTGTGAACTTACGCTCCTTATTAGATTCTAACAAACTCACGGGACCTAACTTCTTGGATTGGCTACGAAATTTGAGAAATTTTCTCAAATATAAAAAACTAGGATCTGTCCTACACTTCCCAATCCCCTGCTGTCGATGCATCTGATGATAATGAGTTGGCTAGCTATATAATGCTAGCCTCTATGTCATTAGAACTACAAAAGCATCATGAGACTATGGATGCTCATACCATAGTCTACCATATGAGGGAACTGTTTGATGAGCAAGCTTGGTCTGAAAGGTTTGAGACCTCGAGATTGCTTTTCTATTCTAAGACGGTCGAGGGATCATCTCCAGTGTAGTATGCGCTAAAGATGAATGGATACATTGAGAGATTAGCCAGTTTAGGCTTCATAATGGATCATGAATTAAGTATAGACTTAATTCTAACTGGTTTGATTGGTAGTTATTCATAGTTTGTGCTTAACTATCGGATGAACCAAATATCCACAACGATACCTGAGCTGATTAATCTGCTCAAAACAACTGAGCAGACTGTCAAAAAAGACAGTAAGTCTGTGATGCTGGTGGACTCTAGTTCTGGTTTTCGAAAGAAGAACCAAAAGAAGAAGAAGGAGTCTAAGAAGCCAGTGGGAGGTGTAGCTAAGAAGAAGGAAAAAGAGACAATACCAAAGGTGATATGCTTCCATTATAACAAGGAAGGACATTGGAAGAGGAACTTCAAAGCTTATATGGAGTCACTAAAGCAGAAGAAGGCATTAGATGCCCCACCATCTACTTCAGGTATGATATTTGTCATTGAGGTTAATACTATTTCTGATCATAACGTTTGGGTATTAGATACCAGATGTGACTCACACATATATGATGGTATGTAGTAGACCACTCAAGAAGAGAGAGATGGACCTATGTGTGGGAAATGGAGCAAGAGTTGCTATATTAGCCGTAGGGACATATGTTTTGTGTCTTCTTAGTGGGCTAGAGTTAGTTTTGACAATTGCTATTATGTACTCGCTGTGACTAAAAACATTGTATCTATTTCATGTCTTAATAAAGCGAGATTTTATTTAACTTTTTCAAGCAGTGGTTGTTCAATTAAGTTTAATGAAATTTTGTATGGTACTACTATATTGTACAATGGAATTTACATATTTGATATGTCCAATCTAATTTTAAATATCAATGATAATAAAAGAAAAAAATGAGATAACTTAAAATCATTTTACTTATGGCATTCTCGACTTGGCCATATAAGTGAGAAACAAATGATTAAGCTTCACAAGCAGTGTAGCCTAGGGTCATTTGATTATGAATCATAAGACACATGTGAATCTTGCTTGTTAGGCAAGACGACTAAATTACCTAAAGGAAAAGGTGAACGAATGAATGGGTTATTAGACCTAATACATTCTGATATCTATGGTCCGATATCCATTCATGCCAGAGGTGGTTTTGTTTAATTCATTACTTTTATCGATGATTATTCACGATATGGGTATGTGTATCTAATGAGATACAAGTCTGAAACGTTTGAAATGTTCAAAAAATTTAGACATGAAGTAGATAAACAACTCAGTAGAAGTATTAAGACACTTTGATCAGATCAAGGTGGTGAATACTTAAACAAGGAATTTTTAACTTATCTTGGAGATAATGGGATAGTATCCCAGTGGACTCCACCTTACACACCTTAACATAATGGTGTGGCTGAAAGGAGAAACTGAACCTTGTTAGACATGATAAGGTCGATGATGGACTTAGCAGATCTACCAAAATCCTTTTGGGGTTATACACTTGAGACTGCTATTTATGTGACAAATAGAGTTCCTTCAAATGCAGTTGAAGTTACTCCATATGAGATATGGACTAATAAAAGGCCCTATCTTTCTCATATGAAAGTTTGGGGTTATTTGGCTTGTGTAAAGCAGATTCAATCAAACAAGCTTCAAGCGAAATCTGATAAATTTCTGTTTATAGGATATCCTAAGGAAACAATTGGATATCAGTTCTATAATGCTTTAGAGCAAAAGGTGTTCGTTCTTTTAGAGAAAGAGTTGCTTTTAAGAGAAGACAGTAGGAGAAAATTTAAACTTGATGTTCATGATGCTCAAACAGACGCAGGTCAACTGCTTGAACCCAAAATTGTTGTTTATAAAGATGAGACAATAGTTGAACCTTCTGACACACAAAATGTTCATAGGTCAAGTAGGATACACAATGCTCCAGAGAGATATGGATTTCTCGTAAGCAAACACAATGGTGTATTGCTCATAGAGGACGATGAGCCTACAACCTTTGAAGAGGCTCTGAAGAGTTCAGAATCTGAAAAATGGCTTCAAGCCATAAAGTCTGAAACGGATTCCATGTATGAAAACCAAGTATGGACTTTGGTTGACCTCATCGATTGGTTAAAACCCATAGGTGCATGTGCATTTTCAAGATGAAAATCAACATGGAAGGTAATGTGATTATCTATAAAGCGAGGCTAGTCACTAAAGGTTGTTGTCAAAGATAAGGGGTTGACTATAACAAGACATTTAGCCCTGTAGCTATGCTTAAATCCATTAGAATACTCCTAGCCATTGCTGCTCATTATGATTATGAAATATGGAAGATGGATGTGAAGACAACTTTCCTAAATGGAAACCTAGTTGAGGATGTATATATGATAAAACCTAAGGGCTTCGTATCCAGAGATGGCAAAAAGGTATATAGGCTTCAAAAATCTATTTATGGATTGAAGCAAGAATTTAAGAGTTGGAACATCTGATTTGATGAGACAATCAAAGAGTTTAATTTCTCACAAAATCCTGATGAACCTTGTGTGTAAAAGAAGGTTAGTGGGAGTGCTATCATATTCCTTGTATTATACGTGGATGACATATTATTGATGGAAAATGATGTCTCAAGTTTACAATCAGTCAAAATTTGGTTGTCCTAGAATTTTTCCATGAAAGACCTTGGAGAAGCAACTTATATATTAGGAATAAAGATCTATAGAGATAGATCAAGGAAGTTGCTAGGTCTTTCATAGTCAACATACGTAGACAAAGTGTAAAATAGGTTTACCATGGAGCAGTTCAAGAGAAGGTTTCTTCCTATGACTCATGGGAGAAAAATCTCGAAATCTATGTGTCCTAAGACACAAGATGAGAGGACTTGCATGAGTATGATCCTGTATGCTTTGGCAGTAGGATCAATCATGTATGCTATGTTTTGTACAAGACCTGATATATCGTATGCTCTAAGTGTTATAAGCAGATATCAATCGCATCCTAGTAAGGGTCACTGGGTAGCTGTCAAGAATATCCTAAAGTACTTGAGAAGGACTAAGGATGTATTCTTGATATATGAAATGGAGATCTTGTAGTGAGTGGGCATATAAATGCTTGTTTTTAATCTAACTAGGATGACTCCAAATCCCAGTCAGGTTATGTTTTTATACTGAATGGTGAAGCAATCAGTCAGAAGAGTTCCAAGTAAGAGATGACTGTAGATTTAACAACCAAGTTAGAATATATTATAGCTGCAGAAGCCACAAAAGAAGTTCGTCATGGAACTTAGAGTGGTTCTTAGCATAGTAGACCTAATATTGTTGTACTATGACAACAATGGGGCTATTGCTCAAGCCAAGGAACTAAAGTCTCATCAGAGGTCTAAGCACGTACTCAAGAGATATCACTTAATCAGGGAAATAATTGATAGAGGTGATATGAAGATTAAGAGAGTGCCGACATATCAGAACATCGCTGATCCTTTAACTAAGCCACTTCCTCAGATAAAATTTGATTGTTGTGTACTCGCTTATGGTATTAGATATAAAGACGATTGACTTTAGTACAAGTGTGAGATTGTTAGAGTAGTGCTCTAAAGGCAATCAACTTTAGCAGTTTTGTACAAATTTTATTTTGATTAATAAAGCGAAAGGCATTTTTCATTAATTTGATATTCATTAACGTATGAATTGATATTAATCTTAAATCGAATTAATGAAGTCCATGATACAAAACATAGAATGAAGGAGATCATGATAATGAGATTCCTATTATGTACAATTATGTTAGTATCTAAATAATCCCTAGTCATAGGATTAATAAGGCAGGACATTATTAATCTAGACAGACTAGCACATGTTATGCTCCTTGATTTGATCAAGCAAAAAATCTCACAAACTATAAGCATGAGGTATTTAGAGTTATCATGTGGATGCTTACTAAGGGTAGTATGTACATCGGATAACCCACTATGAGATTATCATATGGATAATCTATCGAATGTTAATGATTAATATCAACATAGCAATGGTGCAAATATCCTTAGACTTGAGGTACTCAAGGATATCTTGGATACTAATCCTGTTCTTTGACATTATTCTTTGTTACCTTATGACGAGGTCGCTCTTAGGGTGGTGATTAGGTACAATTATTAGTATTCGAAGGTAATTGGGTAACCAATAAATGATTCACCATTCTTGATAGAAGGAGATGATACCCATGGCCTCTTGTTGGGGTCATTACTTGGGAGTCTCTAGATAGAGCAGTTATGTGTGATGAAGAGAGTCTTTATTGACCTATAAGAGTAATGAGATTCCAGGACAATAACTAACATCACTTGGACTAAATGTGACATAGTTAGTCTAGTGGGAGTTGACACATAGCCCATACTCCGAACCAAGTGTGGTATAGTATGGTGAAAGGACGAATTGCATGCTAACTATCTATGGAAAGGTTCATAAGTTGGACAATTAACTATTGAAGAGTTCGTGTGTTAATCCATTTATATTCTGGTAAATTGACACCAAGAAACCCTTTATGATTTGCTTGAATTAAGGGTTAATTTAAGTGGCTAAAATAATCGAAACCTAAAAAATTAAATGAAAAACATAGTGTCTATGGCCAAATTTAAGTAGGCCATGATCGTGGCTGAAGGCAAGACCATTTTTTTATCATTGACCACGATCGTGGCTCATTGACCACGATCGTGACAGAGGACACAAAATGGTACATAAGTGAGTTCTTCATTCATATACAGAAGGTCTTACCACTTCTTACACACTCATATGAGAACATAAGGGCTCTAGAAGAGTTCTAGAGTGAGAGAGGGGTATCAAAAATCTTGTTCTTACAATTTATGCAATTGTTACATGAATTAAAGTGCATGTAATAAGATTCTTAATCTATCTTCCATCTTTTTGAGCATCTAATAAAACTCATCTAGTTTGATGCCAAACCACCCTTATACATTATTTCTTCATCTTCTTTGCGTGTTCTTGGGTGATCAAGGAAGGGTTTGGTGTTTGCAACAACCCAAATAAAGAGAAGAAATAAGAAAGGAGGAGAAACAAAAGGTAAAAAGTTTTATATTTCATGTTCTTATATATATGTCTATGCATATATGTATGATTATGTTTTTTTGGGTTGTCATGGTGTTAGAATCTAGATTTCAACAGTTTTGTTGCATACGCATGATGTGATGCATGCAACTATAGAAAACCAAACACCACATTCATTCATAATTTGAGGTCTTTCTATTTAAATAGCTTAACTAGTATTTTTCATGGAAATGAGTAGCTAAAACAACAGGGTAGGCAATAAAAAAATTTAAATAAATCACTATTCCCTTGACCTTTAGGTTATGAATAGAGCTAGTAGCCAGTTAAAAACATGATATGGTTGAGTAAGCGGATTGACAAGCATCACAAATGTGTGCCTTCGCGTTAAAAAGCTATAATGACATTTTAACTAAGTTGTTTAATAAAACTGACTTAGTCAAGTAATCAGATCGACATTCATCAACAATGTTTGCCTCCGAGTGAAAGGCTAAATCCTTGCTTAAATAAATAAAAACTATGTTCTTAATAAAAACCTACCAGACATGTAATGAGCTTGACTTTTCATGAAAATATACTTACGAATGGTTACAGAGTCTGAAGGACCAAAGAATTATTAACGCGTGTGTGCAATTGAAAAGAGTAAATAAATTAACACTTTGATCTCGTTTAATTTGTATATTTAGTGTTGAAATATAAGTGGGACTTTGTCTCATATCGAAAAAATATATGGCCTTGAACATGCATATAAGCCTAATGAGTTACTCTTCCTAGTACCAATTGGTTTTAGAATAGAACCTCATTTGAGCTTATATGTGCTTAGTTTATTTAGGACCAATTATATAAAAATTTAACATTTAGTAAAGCCTTTAGACACAGATTTTGCATATTAATGATTTGACATAACTTGTATGACTGTGTTTAAGATTAAATTTATTTCTTAAAGTTGAAGCCATTGTCTTATTATTGCATTGTGTGTTGTGTGTTATTATGTGTTTATTGTTTTGTTTACTTGGACAAGCAAACATTTAAGTATAGGGATGTTGATACTTGTGATTTGCATCATGTTTTAGGGTTTAATTTGTTATGTATTAAATGTTAATTTTATTGTTTAGTATGTGTTTAGGTTAGAATTATGTTAGTTTATGTGTTTTTTATGGGTTAGTATAAGTCTTTGAGCTTAAATGTTATGTTTTTGAGGTACCTTGATATGTTTGTTAGTGTTTCAGGGCCAACAACAAAGAACAAAGGAGTTTCGGAGACTTTCATATTGAAACCATGGCCCACGATCATGACACAATAGGCCACGATCGTGACAGAAACATGGGAGCCAGCCTAAGATCGTGGCCTAAGGGACACGATCGTGATGTAAGACTTAGGCCATGCTCGTGACAGAAAGGGGTAGATGTTGGCCACGATCATAGTAGGCAGGGCCGCAATCGTGGCTTGCATTGGGTAGACACATAAACAAGAGGAAAAGTCAAGTTTCAAGGGATTTTTTGGACCGTTTCAACCTTAGAAAAACCCTAGGGCTGCCAAGGTATTTAAAGAACATGAAGAATACAGAGAAGATTCTTTTACATTAGCCATAACCTTAAAACCCTAGAGAGCTTTATGGAGAGATTGAGGAAGGAAACGAAGGAAGAGAGGCACGGAGAAGAAGTCTACGCGAAGTACTTCCTAGAATAGGAGGTTTCCCACTATTGCTACCTTCATCAATTCATTCTAATCGTATTTTCTAACTTTGTTTTCAATTTTATTGATGTATAGAATTGAGATAATTGTTGAGAATAGATTCGTTGAACGTTAAGATATGTGTATACTCACCTTTAGGAATTTTGTATTAGATATTAATGAAAGTTAATTGATTACATTTTTATTGAGTTATTTGTGATTTGATATCTGCACTTAATAATTTGGTAATAAACTAAGAGGGTGAACGGAGTGAAAATCACTAAATTGTGCTAACGAGAGTTAAGTAGTTTAATAGATTAAGAATTGAATCAAACCGGTGAAATTATGTAACCAGAGATCGTGCATAGGTTTTTGATAGGTTATTAGACAAATACGACATATGAGGTAAAAATTGACATATAAGGTCGGTGATGCTGTGTTAGAGGCAGATCATATTCTCCTCGATCTCCAGGGTTCGAGGTATTATTGGGGATTGACTGGTTAGAGAGGCATCGCGTCAAGGTTGATTTTTTTAAGAAAGAGGTGGAGTTTGACACTCAGGGTGGAGTCTTGATTAAATTTACTGGTGACTGATGGATGTTCTCAAGTTGTTTGATATCGGTGGTCAAGCCTAAGAAGTTAGTTCGTCGGGGATGCCAAGCATACCTCACACATGTGATTGACACTTCAGTACAAAGGGTTGAACTTGGAGATGTCCTTATTGTGTGTGAGTTCCCTGATGTATTTTCGGAGGAGTTACTTGGAATGCCTCCTGATCGGGAGTTTAATTTTGCTATTAACCTAGTCCCAGGGATGAAACTGATATCTATACCGTTGTATCGCATAACACTAGGAGAATTGAAAGAGCTGAAGGTTCAGTTGCAAGAGCTATTGGACAAAGGCTTCATTAGACCAAGTCATTCACTGTGAGGAGCACCAGTATTATTTGTCAAGAAGAAGGATGGGACTCTCCGCTTATATATTGATTATTGGTAGTTAAATAGGGTTACCATAAAAAATAAATATACACTCCCTATAATTGATGACTTGTTTGATCAGTTGAGAGGAGCTACTGTTGGACCCCATTTTCGGAGCCCAACTATCCAGAATATCAAAAGACGTGAAATTATTATCCCGTAAGGTTATTTCTATGGGATTTTTCTAGCCAAAACCAGTTCCAACAGTGGAATCACAAATTTACTTCTTCTGAACAATTGTAGCTCCATGTCTCTAGTTTATTTTGAAACAATAATTGTCTCATTCGGAGCTCTGATACCAAACATATTGGGACCCTCGGGTCGCTATGCTTATCTTGAGGTGACAAATACAAACGATCGGTAAAGATCGTGCGAGAGCAGAACTGAAGGGTTCAACTTATAATGAGACTTACAACGTCGGCATTGGCAGACTTAGCCACGGCAATCAAATTTTCACCACGGCGAAACTATGGTAATGTTTCCAAGAGCCTTTGGGGAAAAGTTTGTTACGGCCAACTCTTTGCTTCGCCGCAGCGAAGTTCCCCAAATTCGAACTTAAACACCTCTCGGGAAAAATATGCCGTAGCGATGGTTCGAATTCGCTGTGACGAAATTACCAAAATCATATAAAAACACCCTTCAGGAAAGGTTCGTCGTGACCAACTTATGAATTTGCTGCAATGAAACCTTCAAATAAGATACCCAAACCCTAACATCTAACACTACTTAATACATATACACATACAATTTTCCCACAAAACCATGGCAATTCATTTAAAGAAAAATTCTAAACATATACAAAGAAACTTCTTCATTTAGTAAATAATTCAAAGAGTTTGAACAAAATTTACTTACATACTATCTATCATACACATCAAAGCTTAATACAAAATACAAAATACAAAAGATGCTCATGTTTGATATGCCTATAAAGCTATCCAAAATGTTCACTAACTTAGTACAAAAGATTTCTAACTATCATTGAGTTTTGCCTAAATGCCTTGCAAGGATTGCTAACTTTCTAGCTCTGCAACTCAGGGGGAAAAATTATGGGTTGAGCTACACAGCTCAATGGCTAATATATTTATAGCCATTGCCAATTAGTCACAAATTCAAGCATATGTATAGGTATAACTACCAATTCAAAAATTCTTAATCCTTCTAGCAATTCAAGCATTAATCAAATTAGCTCAAAATTTAAAACACATAACATAAACTTTAGCCATTTAACAGCACAATCAAATGCATCATATTTGACAATTCAAAAATGCAATGCACAAACAAATGGATCGAGAGGTCCATGAGATGAAACAGAGAAATTGAAGTTTACTCCATGAATAAAACGAGTCCGATTTCTCAAGATCCCATGGCCTCAAGCCGACAGCCAGGAGAAGGCTATAGGTCAACGTGCACATGACTAACGAAACGGGTTCCTATCTTACCTAATCACAAACAAATTATTATGCTCAATTCATTTCATTGCATGTTCATACTTTCATACATCTTATGTTTTTTTCCTCTTTTTTGATTATGCAAAATTTCATACATTTTTCAAGGCATGACATAATCATAATTCATCTTGCATTTCCAAGCACTCACAAAAAATCAATTTCAAGAAAATCAAATTCAAGCAATCAAATATACACACACATAGGCAAGAATTTGCCCAATTACACAATAAC
>JANQBM010121388.1:0-25765 GCA_025594535.1 Erythroxylum domingense | reverse complement strand
TGAGATGTGGTAATTTACCACACCTGGACCCGTTTCTCTGGTCCGACCCGTTCTCTGGAAACGGGATGTTACATAGGATCTAAACACTTATGATACAATAATTCATTAAACTTTAGTTGCTTCATATAGTAAAGGGATCATACAATTATAGATCTAATATCTAACCTAAATATAAATTGCAAAATAGTAAGCCTTCTTAGTAATTAAGTGACACAATCATAAAAATAAACATAAAAAAATTTGATACTTAAAGAATAAATTAAATAGTAAAAATAATTCAAATCTTTTGATTTTATATATTTGAATGTTTTAGTTCTCTTTGAGTAAGTATAATAGTTTAGCTTCGTAGGGCCATAGAAAAGAAAATAAAATGAAAAATATATAGGAGGGTAAATTATTATATATCCCAAAACTAACCAAACTTAATTGAAAAAATAACAATCAAAACTAGGGATTCTAAAGATGGCATGTTTCTAGTTTTCGTAGCAAATAGAATATGGAATATGCATTTGTTACAAGTTTCATTCAA
Source organism: Erythroxylum domingense (assembly GCA_025594535.1). Taxonomy (NCBI): domain Eukaryota; kingdom Viridiplantae; phylum Streptophyta; class Magnoliopsida; order Malpighiales; family Erythroxylaceae; genus Erythroxylum; species Erythroxylum domingense. The sequence continues at coordinate 25,236 of JANQBM010121388.1, read as the reverse complement.
CACTATAAACATGAGCTAGTAGTCACCCATGTGTTAAGTCATGCTTGACTTTCTTATTAACTTCATCCATTTTAAAAATAACACATACTACAACATATGCATATTTGAAACCATGTTTAGCTAGTATCTTTTAAAGATTAAAAAATGAAAATTTTAGAGCTCTTTTGAAGCTTTTCATATAATATTTAAGCATATCAATTAGAGCTCGAATGGGAAAGTCATTCCTAATTAAAGAAGTAAGGCTAAAATTATCCAAAATGTACCTAGTTATCTTCATTTTTCTCTTAACATCTTCACACATGTATATTTTACATGTTGTTATGGGTTAAATTAGTTGTGACTTAAAGCTTTTATACTATACTTTATGTGGAATTATATGATATTCTCTTATATTTGATTCGTAGAATTTTAAGTGATTAATTGTGTTAAAAAACCATATTTTAGTGCATTCTTCTCCATATTTTTCAATTCAAGAAGATATTGGAGTCAATAGGAAGTAAAAAGATAGAAAAAAACTTTGTAAAAGACATAAAAAATCTATTAAAGCTTAAAGATGTTGAAAATGTGAGGAAAAGTGGAGAATTGGATAACACATCACCAACGGAGGTCTTGTTGGACCTATATTGTTCTTCTTATTTGTTTATAACATAATTGGAATAAAAAATGAAGTGAAATTGGCACCAAAATCATCATATTTTCACTCATAAACTTCCAAAGCAAATCCAAAACTAGTTTAAAAGTGTAATAGGCACTAGACTCGTGATTTGGAATTTAAAAATGCTTGCAATTGCAAATTTAATCACCTTACAACACTTTTATGTAACCCTAACTTGTAAATACTCATATTAGAGTTCTTTGTAAAGGAATTTGGAGGCTCGTGACAACCTCCATTATGATTAAGCTATTATTTTTATGGATTCTTTCCATAAAGGATGGATTTGGAGCAAGAACAAAGGAGAATCATGACAATTTTCTAACTATTTCTTCCTTCCTTTCTTTATATTAAGAATATTTTATTTTAGTTTTGATTTCTTTAATTTTTAGTAGTTAAAACACTAGTTAAGGTTAGGGTTAGGGATATATCATATATTCTTTAATTATTAATGCATGATGGATTATTTGTCTAGTTGAATTTATTCTTTTTATTCATAGTTATGAAATTTATATCTAATCTTCATATATCTAATCTAAAGGATTGGATAATGAAATGAGGTGTATAACATGTGCACTAAGAGAACAAAATTTTTATTTTATACAAAGATATTTGCTAAACTAGGGTGATAAATAAATAGATTAACTATAATTAATGAGTTTGATTAGGTTGAATTACATATTGAGAGGTGGTAATTACAACCTTAAGAGAGGGTATAAATATTCTAGGTTAATTTTTATTTCAATCATGATAATAAATCTAGCATAATAATTAGAATTCCATGTAAGTTACTTCCAAATCCTTGAGGTTTTTTTATTAAACCTGTTTACTAGTTCATTTATATTATTTTCATTAGTTTACCAATTTGATATCCTTTATAATTTCTTTTTTAATTAGCTTTATTGTTAGTATAAGATTGGAAAACATAATAGTATAGTCATTGTTGGATCGATACTCTAGATTACTTAATTTTTAATAACTTTTTGAACTTATTTTGTATATTTGTAAGTAAATTTGATTAAGTTTTTATGATGTTGTCAAGGACTATTTAATTACTAAACTAAGGTGATAACTAAATGGATTAATTATAATTAATGAGTTTGATTTGGTTGAATTGCACATTGAGAGGTGGTAATTACCTAATTAAGTATACATGTGTGCCTTAAGAGAGGGTATAAATATATTAGGTTAATTTTTATCTCAACCATGATAATAAATATAGCATAATAATTAGAATCCTATATAGGTTACCTTTAAATCCTTATGGTTTGTTTTACTAAATTTTTTTACTAGTTCATTTGTGTTATTTTTTTTAGTTTAGTAATTTAATATCCTTTATAATTTCTTATTTTAATTATTTTTATTATTAGTATAAGATTAGCAATCATAGTAGTGTAGTCATTACTGGATTGATACTCTAGATTACTCAAGTTTTAATAACTTTTTACAAATGATTTCATACATTTGTGAATAAATTTGATCAAGTTTTTATCTATTATTGAGGATTATTTAATTACTATCTTGTTAATCTTAGCTTTGTTTTACGTTTATCCTCCATTCTTATAATTTAACTATCTTTTATAATGCAACTTCAAAATTGGATCATATTTAAGCGTATCTAGATATGGGGTAAAAATTAGCTAATCATTCGAACTAGTGCAGATAAGGTTAAACTATGATAAATCCAACAAGGTGGCATACTATCATTGTGACATATGTAGACATCCTACGTATATATGTAGAAACATAGTCCTTATCTCATGTTACTATAAAGAGGACAATTTTATTGCTTCCTATGTGATTAATGATTATTTGACTATAATTATATAGCCAAATTTAATGTGTTTTGATTTTTATTCAATACTTTTATAGTATTTTTGGAACTTAATTCAGTTTTAAGTGTATTTTTAGGTGATAATTACCTTCTTAGACCAAAAGGAGAAGAGTTCAGATGAAATTGTGGCATTGAATGAATATTTAAAGTAACTATGACCTAGAAGATTGTGTCAGTGACTTCGTAAGTCTCTATAAACATGTAGAGATTTGAAGAATATTATTTTTGGGCATGTGAATTTACACGTCCGTGTATGTTGACATACACATATGTGTATATTGTCCATTTAACTCTCTATGCTAGGGTAAATTAAAAAATTTAGGTGTTTCTAGTGATACACGATCACCTGCATGGTCATGTATATTGACAGTGTATATCCCAGAAACCTTAGTTTTTACTATAAAAGGACGTGAAAAGAGGCAAATTAAGAGGAGGCAAGTTTTAAAGAGTTTTGAGTCATAAGAAACATAGAAAAATGACAATTTTGATCAGAGGATAAGGAAAACATGAAGAATATGTCACAAGATTTGATAGATAACAACATCCAATCCTATAAAATGGTCCATTTAAAGGAAAAGAGATATTTAGAATTATTATTTCTTTCTTTTCTAGTTGTTCTTCTACATATTTGTCTATGTTTTTGTTTTCTATGGATAGGAACTAAACTTCATTAGTGTCTAGGTGTGATGAATCTTAAGTTATGATAATAATATGATTTGATCTTTTATTAAATGCAATTTTATTGATTGATTCATTGAGATTCAATTATTCATTATATTCTTGCTCTAATATATCTAAAATATTATTTCATGATTTGATTTTATATTATTGATTTTAAGAAATCCTTTTATGTGAATTGATATACTATAATTGGAAGGAGTTACAAGCAAACCTAGAGATAGATCGATATAAATTCTTTGGATTAGGGTCAAACCTAATAATAAAATTCATAAATCAATAATGCAATCCTAGGGGTTTTAACTAGAAAGAGATTATGATAATCAACTGATGGATTATTTGTTATTATTGTTGAGAAAGATATTAACATAAGATAGGAATTTCCACAGTCCTATAATCAATAATCTAATTATATTATAAAGGATCAATATTTAAGAATTCTTAGAGGGATTTATCACCTAGGTATTATTTTCTTAATATCGACTTTTAATAATATTTTCCTCTTTCCTCTTTCTTTATTATTTTTGAAAATTAAAAAATGATTCATTCAAAAGCCATCAAAGGCATCAAGAAGTAGCATTACAAGGTAGTAAGACATTATAAGTTAGAATGAATGCAAAAGAAAATCCATTAAGATTTATCTATTATCCTGGGGACAATAGATATTTTATAAGCTTCATTGTATTCTTGAGTGTGGACATTGTTTCTCAGCAACATAATAAGCTACCAAGGTTTCTCTAATTTAGTAATATATTCTTTAAGCTAGAGCATGATTGTCTATATTGGTCTTGTTGAAAATTCTTTGATTTCTCTCAATCCTAATTGAGTAAATTGAACAATTCAGTGATTGGAACCAAACTCCTAATCTTTCTGTAGGAATTTCAAAACTTTATGATGATTCTAAGCTTTAGTTCTTTTTTCCAACCACTTGGCCTTTGTTAGGTTCACTAAAACCCTTAATATTCCAAAAAATCATTTTATAACCAAAAAGTGAAGGGAATTTACTAACCTTTCTTGTGTTTTCTTCTTTTCCTTTCTGAATTTTTAAAGACTAGAGTGCATTGCTTAGTTTGCTTTATATTCTCATCTTCTCCTTATTGAAAAGTATATTTTTCAAGCTCATTGGTAGAAGGATTTGAATTATGGAAACCGGTATGCTCTCTAGACTCCTTATCTCCTTGCTTGTTCTGATTGGAATTTAGAACTTCATCCTCAGCTGTTAAGACATTTAGATAATAAGGTATTGCCTTAGTTCGAGTTTCTTTAGAATTTGTTATAGTATTAACAATCCATATGAGTTCATTGTAAGCTCCTTTAGAGAACAATTTCTAAGTTGGTCTCTAAGTTTTTTTCCCTCACATGAGATTTCTGGTTATATGAGATTTGAATTTCAGCCTTTACAAAATCATTTACCACATTTAATTTTATCATAGGAAGTGAGCCAAGAAGAAACATTTTAAGGTTAACTTCTGTACAAACTCAAGCATAACAAACCTTTTCAAACTTAGCAGTATCTGATTCAAAGGCTATAGGCTTTTTAATTGAGCTAGTTAGGAAGCTTAATCCATCCATTATCTAATATTCTACAGGAATATTATAGAATTTAATCCACAATAGGATGGTTTAATGCTAGATTTGTCAACCTCCATACTTGGAACCAATTTTTAGACAAACATTGGCTATCCACCCATATACCAAGGTCCTGATTCCATGATCTTGCTCATCCTCTATTCATCTAGTTTAAGCCTAGTTTTGCATAAGTGGGAATGTTGGTCATTTGTTAAGGAAGAAGCCTATAAGAGCGTTACTCCAGTGTTTAACACCCATCTATAACATCTCCATTAGGAAGTCATATCATAAAAATAATAAGAGAGAGGATGTAGGAGGAATTATCTTTCATTAGTGTCATAAGTTGGGTCATATTAAATGAACATGTCAAAAAGTTACAAAATAAATCTCAGAAGTCCTATTTAGCTTATGTTATAACTACTAATGCTACATCTAACTTGTTTACTTAGAAAAACTTACAATTTATGGAAATGAATTCACTAATAATAGTGATAAGATGTGGATAATTTTTTAATGCTTCTTTATATTGAGTGAGGAAAAAATACACATAGGTATATTAGTTGAATCAACAATAATAGTGATAAGATGAGGCAATGTTGCCTCATCTTATCACTATTATTGTTGATTCAGTTAATATACTTATGTGTCTTTTTTTCCTCTTACTTATAGTGGGTCATAAATTTTGGTGCCTCAAATCATATGACATGTAACTCTATTATATTCTCTACTTTTCATAAGCATTAATCTCCTTCCCATATTACTTTAGCTGATAGATCTACTTTATCTATTTTTAGTTTTGTAATTGTTAATATATTCCATTATTTTCCTTATCTTCTATATTGAACTTACCCATATTTTATTTTTATTTAATATATATAAGCAAACTCACATTCTGGATACCCAAGTGCCAAGATTCACTATTTATCTAAGTTTTGTAGCTCCTTTTGAAGTATATTATCAACTAGGACATCTTTTTTTTACCTCTATTAAATAATTTTTATTCCTTAGTTTCATAATGTATCTTGTTTAGATTGTGAGTCCTATTAATTTTCTAAACATCATCATATGTCTTCAATCCTTTAAATTATGAACAAGCTAAAGTTCCTTTTCAGTTACTTCATTTTGATGTACAACGTCCATGTTCTATTTTGTCTAGAATTGAAATTTAGTATTTTGCTACTTTTATTCATAATTTATCTGATTTGATAGTTTTATTTAATGCAAAATCAATTTAAATCATTTTGTTGTTATTCTTCCTTTTACTGTAAAGTAAAAAAATTAATTGAATGAAAACATAATTTAATGTCTCTATCCATACTTTAAGAAGTGATAATGCAAAATAATATTTTTTCATATCATTCCATATGAGTCATAATGATATTTTTCAAAAATTCTCATATATTGATACATCTTCTCAAAATAAGGTGTTAAAAGGAAAAATTTACACCTCCGTATAATCATCTATGCAATTTTATTCCAAATACACATTCCAAATAATTTGAAGTCAATGTTGTGTCCTTAGCCTTTTTTTCATTAACTATAAGCCTTCATCTATTATTCTTGGTGAGATTCCTTATGGTATTATTTTTATTATTGTACTTGAATATTTGGTAATACTTGTTTTGTTCAAGGTGTTCATCCTTAAATCATTTAAATCCTAAATCTTTAAAATGTTTTTTCCTATGTTATTCTTGTCTACAAAAGGGGTATAAATACTATTATCTTAATCTTAATAAGTATCTTATATTAGTCAATTTTATCTTTTTGGAACACATTTCTTTCTTTTTTCTACTTTTTTGATTTCTGAGGAGAATGATAATATGTTGGTTTATAAGATCATATAACATTCCAATAATGTTACATTTACATTTAATACTTATAGACAACAACACCATCTTAAGACAACTTTGATACTTGTCTCTTCCTTGACATCAAATCCAAAAATCGATGTTCTTGATCTCCTAATTACTTTTTACAATTGTAAATGTTAGTATACTTATCCTATTTCCTTTTTTGTTTCCTATGATCACTATCTTTCACTTTTTTCTTCCTTTATTACCTCATTTAATTCTATAATTCTTCTGAAAGTTATTCGTAAAGCCTTATCTCATTTGCTGTGATATAGAATGATGCATATTTTAAATGCTAATGACATGTGAGATTTGGTGAACTTACTAATAAAAAAGAACACTATTAGATATAAAATGCGGTTGTAATCATAGTTAGTTATCATTGATTAATAGATCAAATTAAAACATGACTTATGGAAAAAGTCCATACTCAGACCTAAGTAGTGGATTATTCTAATACTTTCTCTCTTGTTATTAAATTTAGCTCTATTCATTTATTCATTTTTATAAAAGCTACTTATTATTGGGCCTTACATCAATTAGACATAAAAAATGCCTTCTTATATGGTCACTTTCATGAGAAAGTATACATAGAGAAACATTGCTCAGGGGGCGTTGATGTAGTTCTACTTATATATTATTAGGTATGAAATTAGTTCCAGTTTAGCTTAATTATAACATGTTTTATATAGAATAATATGAGTTTACTATGTTTATTTTATCGTCCTATTAGTGGTGATTTGAAGGAGAAATAATAGATTTGATTATATTATTCTTCATATTTGTCTGATCAATTGAAATTAGAGTAAATCAGAAGTTAACAAGATAGACAACAACTTTGTAAAAGGAATTAGAGATTAAATAAAGATTGAAGGTGGTAAAAATTAAAGAACTAGTGGACGAAGTTCTAACATAGGTCTATGTTGGCCCTATGTTGAAGAACATTAAGACATACTTGAGGAGTAATGAGTGATATAAAGAAACATGGCACATACATAAGATTGTATCTAACTTTTATTCCATAACACAACTGTATGTCTTACTCCTATGTTTAATTCTTTAGGAAGCATTGTTAATCATTTATATGATATAGGCTTAATATGGTAATGTATTGGACTAGTTTTAGTGGAAAATTTTGAAGTTTAAGTTCTAGGAGGTTACTAATATAGGTTTGAAAGTTGGCTTGATGCTAGTTCTTGTCACCCAATTTGAGGACATGAGGGAATACAATTTCATAAAAAATTAAGACTCTTTTATGTAATCCTAAATTATAAATACTCTTATTAGGGTTCTTTTTAGGAGAATTTAGAGGAGACTGACAACCTCCTTTGCCACTAAGTTAATAGTTTAAGGTTCTCTTAATACCAAGAATCTAGATTAGAGGAGACCATGGTAACTCTTCCAGATCTTTCTTTGCTTTCATTCTCTTATGATAAGAATTATTTGCTTTAGTTTTCCTATGATGTTTAGTTGTTAAAACCTTAGTTTTAAGAAGTACCTTATGATAAATTTTCTAATTATTAATGCATGATAGATTATTTGTGCAATTGAATTTATTCTTTATAATCTTAATTGTTAGATTTATGATTGATAAATATAGATTCAATCTTGTCCAAAATTTGTAAGTTATTTCATTACCTGCCAATATTTTCCACTTCGGGGTTATTGATATAATTTTTACTTAAAATGTATATAATCAATCTTAAGGATCATCTGAACGAATTAGAGGTGATGTATGATCTGTGCATTAGGACAATAAAACTTTAGAGCTAGAGAAAAGGATTTCCTAATATATTGTGATAATTAAATGCATTAAGTATGCTTGATAAGTTTGATAGTTGAATTACACATTAAAGGTGGTAATTACCTAATTGCATATATTTTTGTGCCTTAGGATAAGGAACATATACAGCAGGTTAGTTATTATTCAAACTATAATAAAAAATCTTGTATAATAATTAGAATTTCAAGTAAGTGAACCACAAAAGTTGAACATTTGTTATCTTAGTTTCTCGTTGGTATTTAATTTTCTTATTTTAGTTAGTTTCATAATTTATTCATTTTTCATAATATCTTGTTTTGATGAAATTTTTTATTAAGAAATCTAACCAAAAGACTTCTAAAGAAGTGCTTATTGGTAGGTAACCTAATTTTCTAACTTTCTTTCTTTTATTTTAGTTTATTAGTTATAGTTCTCTACTAATGTTTTCTTTATTTATTTTGTGATTACTTTTCCTAGATTTTTGGGATATTTCCCAACCAAGTTTGGAATGGATTCATAGAATATTTCTCTTCCTTCATTGTCTCCTAAACTTGCTTTCATTCATTTTTTGGCTTAAGATTGAGGATAATATCATATTTATGGAGGTGGCTATTTGAGAGTTCAAACTTTTGTTTAGTTTACATGATTATATGTGTTTTAGGTTTAATTTTTTCCATTTTAGTTTTCTTTTTATTTTGTGGACAGGTTTTCACTAATTACTTTAAGATAATAATATAAGTTTATACCTAATTCCATGTTGAGATTAATTGTTAAATGTTACATGTATAATATGGTTAAGTAGTTTCTATGAAATCTTAACTTTGTGAATCCTCGGAAATAAAATTTATTAAGCCAAAATACTTTAATTTAACTTAATTATTCCTATAAGAAATTTGGCCTTCATATAAAATAATTTATTTTAAATGAAATATCTTCTTTAATTTTAAATTTCTTGAATGTGAATTTCATCTTTTTTAGATTATATGTATAAGCATTAAAATGATAAAGGCACTTAGGATTGAGTTTGAGCCAAAATTTCTACCTTTCGCACATTAGTATATTAGTGAACCATTCTAAGCCTTAGAAAAATATAAGTTTTTCCTTATAACCCTTTTCCCAAAGAACCTTGAGCTAAGAAGAAAAATAATTAATTACTTTTGCTAATAGTTAGTAGAGCTTTTATTTGTGATTTGATGTGTTTATTAGGTAAGGTAAGTGAATAATTAAGTATATAAGAGATGATGATTAGTATGAAGTAGCAATGTAAAATGGAGAATATTTGGCAATTGAAAAAATGAAAGAAAAGAAAAGAAAATGTTACAAACAAATTGATATTGATTTCTTGTTCTTAAAAAGAATGAAGGAAGAGTGGTTTTTGTAAAGATAAGAAGAATTAATGGAGATTTTTCATCAAATTCTTGATTTACTTGCTATACTAATTATGAATATTTTATCTTTTCTATTTTCCCTTCGTTTGTTACCCTATTTATCCTTTTAACCTCATTGCAACCTTGTTAGAGAACTTTTGATTCTTACTTCTATATATCTATTGAAGTAGTATAGATTAGATGATTTTCATTCTAATGATAAGTTCAATTTTGTAAGAAGATGATAAATGTACCTCATTCAAATTTCAAACACTTGTTTGAATAGCTAATACCTTGTTTGGAAGTTATCAAATTAATTTATTTGAACTTGATTAAGGAGATAGAATAGTATTTACATTGTCTTATATGTATAGCGATTTATTTAATAGGTATTATAGGTATATGTTTTATAATTCAGTAGAGACATAAATATGTATTTTTTATTAAATATGAATTACTAATATATGTATATCAACATTCATGGGTATCATTCTAGTAAATCCTTAAGAAATTGTAACTCCTTGACTAGGGACACATAGGGGTTTAAATGCTTACAGTGTATCTAAATGCCAATGAACACATATTAAAGTGGAATTAATTCTTATTTAGTTAGGATTACCTAGTTAGTCAATGTTACATATTATCAAGTTCTTCAGGACAAGCAACAAGTTAACAGTGGGGGAATTTAGTACAAAAATATGTTATCAATTATTAAAGGTTAAACTAATTGTGATTTAATGCTATTATATCGTATTTTATATGGAATAATATGACTTTTTCCTCTATTAAGTTCATTATCCTGTAAGAAATAATTTGAAGGAGAAATCTTAAGATTAAGTGAATTATTGTCCATTTTTGTTCAATTAAGAAGATATTCGAGTATATTGGAAGTTAATAATATGGATAATAATTTTATAGAAAACATCAAAAGTCAATTCAAGATCGAAGGTAATGAAAATTGGATAATTAGTAGACATGGTACGAAAACAGGTCTATGTTAAACCCATCTTAAAAAGACCTAGACATGTTTAAGAAGCAATGAGTGATATGAAGAAATATGATACCTACACAGGACTATGTCTAACCTGTTCCACAAAACACCTATGTATCTCGCACTTATGTTTAGTTCTATTAGAAGAATTATTAATCATTATATAAAATAGGCTTAAAACAGTGCCATGTTAGATTCCTACTAGTGAAAAAAAAAATAAATTTTATAATTTAAAAGCTAATTGGAATTAGTTTAGAAGTTTTTACAGTATTGGTTCTTTTCATATAATTCAAGGATACATAAAAACACAATTTCACTAAATTTAGGAATCTTTTATGTGACCATAACTTATAAATACTAAATTTAGGAATCTTTTATGTGACCTTAACTTATAAATACTCTTATTAGGGTTTGATACAATCATTATTAATATAACTAATAAGATTTGATATCAATACAATATGACCTATGATTTTCTCTAAAACATATGTTAATTTATTAAAATAAACACGAAAACACATGATAACCGAATATGAATTACCATATTCTAGAAAGTAGAAGGGATTGGGTGTATAAGATCCTAGAGTTTCGTAGCACTAATAGCAACCTAGATAAAATCAAATTCTTTGGAGAAATATGAGGAAAAGCATTCTAAAAGATGAACTTAAATGCATATGAATAATCAGTAATATCATAATCTCTTAATTACAAGCATCTCTAAGCTTTTTCTATGCATATAACTTAAACTAAAGTTCTAAAAGGATATAAAAACTTAAAATAACAAGACATTATCTAATGATAATAATTTTGGCACTTGTCTTATATTATAACTGATGCTAGTTTTGTCTTAGACATTTTTATGCGTAAATCAAAGTCAAGTCTGACTCTAGTTATATATTGAACTTTGGAGTCATTTTTATTCTAGAACTCCAATTTTTAAAACCAAGTAAAAGATCAATGCCAGCTATAAATATGATTCCATCGTTAATTCCATTATATTTCTTTAACATTCCAATAACATTATAAGATCAACGATAGTTATCTTCTAAACCCTAGACTAGTTATATTTTGTAATTGTGTTTCTTCAACTTGCTTCTTCACTTGGACCATCATAATATGCTAACTTCAATCTCTATAAGTAATAAAGCTTCACTCTTTGTATAGAGGTCCACCATTAATTGGTTAAGGGCCTCTTTACCTTCTTTGAATTAATTCATATTAATCCCCCAATTTTCTTTAAAAGATCTCTTTCAGCCTTTAGAACTCAAGTAATAGATGATTGATTCCTATTTTTCTCTCTCTTCAAAAGGTTTTTCCTCAAAGTAGCATTTTCCTATATAAAATTAAAAGGAGATAGAACAGTAATATTACAAGTAGTATGAATACCATACTCACTAGCAAGTAGATCTTGTATGCATAGTTGTTTAATCATCCCCTTATTAGCTTACTTAATTTATTTTCATTTCTTCTTAATGTTCAACTTGTCTTCTTATAAAGCTATATCACTAACCCAATTTTTCTCTTACCATCCAAGTTACTATTTTCACCTAAAGGAATAGGTGCAAGATAAAGGAGTCAATGGTAACAAACTCACATGGCATAAAACTCGTAGCATTATAAACAAGCTTGGTATTAGTAAATTCAATAATAAGTAATAACTCTTCCTAAGACCTAAGATTCCTTTGCATAATAACATACAACAATGCCCCTATCTTCCTATTAGCTACATTAGTTTGATCAATAGTTTGTGGCTGATAATTTATAGAAAATAATAACTTAGTTCCCATTACAAACTCTTCCAAAAATAGTTTGAAAAAATTTAACATTATAGTTCTAGGACTCTATCCAATCTATCAACCTTCTTGAAAAAAATCAATAATTTATGATGCATCATTAATTTTATGGCACGAAATGAATTTTTTAAAAAAATTATGCACCACTATAAAAAAGGAAGTCTATATTATTCTATACTTAGATATCCCTAGAATAAAATCCATCAAATATTCACCTATGGTTCATTAGATAATGGTAAAAGTGTATATAAGTTGTGGGCTTTCACCCTAGATTTGACCTGCTTATAACACACCTCTCATGCACCCTTTCTATATCTCTTCTCATATATGGCTAAAAAAAATGGTCAATCAATATCTCTAGTCTTTTGAACTAAAGTTTCATATCAAGCCTACCTCATATGATACTCTACTAAGTTCCTTATAGAAATATAAGGTAAATATAGTCAATTTTGTTCAAACAAATAACCTTCATAACTATAGAAATTACCAAAAGCTAAAACCTACATGTTTTAAACTAATGACCAAATTTAGGATCATCAATATATAAGTCCCTAATATGCTCAAATTTCATCAATTTAATATTCATATTACTCAATTAAGCATATCACCTAGACAATGCATTATCTACCACATTTTCTTTCCTTATGATGATCATTCTTTATAAACTCCACCCACTTATCATGTTTATTATTTAGCTTACTTTGAACTTAGATATAATTTAAATACTTATGGTCCATATGTATCACAAACCCTCTAGGTCATAAATGAATGTATGTAAATTTTTTACCAATACATACATATCCTTATCATAATTCAGGTAATTTAAGGTGGCCCCAATTAGCTTCTCTTAAAATGTGTTATTAGTCTTCTATCTTACATTAACACTGCTCCAATTCCTACACTTAAAGCATCACACTCATATTCACTATCTCAATCAAAGGTTCAATAATCACTTAATGTTTTTATAGATGCTAATTTGAATATAATTATACACCTATAATTGATGTATTTTGCTTAATATTTTATAGTTTTATTCTATATTTGATACTAAATTCACTCCGAGTGCATTCGTAGGTTATAATTGCCTTCATGGAACAAAAAGAGAAGAATTGGGTGAAAACGTGGCATATGACAAAGATTTGAAGCAATTAAAGACCTACACGCCCTTGTATAGAGATGGTGTAAGTCTTATTAAATGTGTAAAGGTTGAAGAAATTGGTTTCATTCTTGTGGAGTTACACAACTATATATCTTCATATACATGGTCATGCTTGTTGCTTGTGTAGAATATTGAATTTAGGGGTTTTTTATTATACACAATCTCTCACATGCCTATGTAAGTGACCGTTTATATCCCCAAAACTAGATTTTATTATAAAGGATGTGAGTAGAGGCAAATTAAAGAGAGATAACTTTTACAATAGAATTTAGATATGAATCAACCAAAAAAGAGAAGATTTTGAGCCAAAAATGTGGAGAAAACAAAGAATGTATCAAGAGATTTGATAGAAGGCTACATCAAACCTCAAACTTGCAAGAAGATCCAATAGGAGAAAAAGGGAGATTTATAATTATGAACTCATTTTCTTCTATTAATTTTCATTCATGTTTATATTTGATTTCGTTTTCTATTATGAGTAGCCAATCGTGTTTAATTTTTAGGTGTGATGAAGCCTAGTTTGGGATAACACTATGTGTTAATCTTTTCTTTAATGCAATTATATTGATTGATCTATTGCGATTAAATTATTTGTTTCATATGATTGAGATTGAGAAGTCCTTTTGTATAAATAAATCTACTATAATTGGAAGGAGTTGATTTCAAACCTAGATATATGTCGACGTAAATCTAGTGGATTAGATTCAAACCTAATAATGAAGTTCATAAATTGATAAAGCAATTTTAAGGGTTTTAACTAGAAAGATTTTTGTTAATCAGCTGATGGGTTAGTTGTTAGTAGTCTCAAGAGAGTTATTAACCTAAGATAGGAATTTCCATGATCCAGTAATCAATAATAAAATTATATGATAAAATATTAGTTATTTAATGATTTTGAGGGTGATTTGTCACCTAAACACTAACATTTGATATTGATTTTTCTAAGTAATTTCCTTAATCTTACATTCATTATTGTTTCCAATTTTATTTTATTTTTAAGTTTTATTTTTAATTAAAAACCAAACATCCAATTTGTAGGCTAGATAATGGGAGAAGGGTAATTACTAATATTTACTGTCTTCTTGTGATTAACCTGTACTTGCCTGTGCTAGCTACAACTACGTCATAAACTTTTAGTAATTTACTATTGGTATAAAAACAACTAGTCAAGTATTTAATACCGTTAAAAAGGACTATACTATTATAAAAGCCTAGATTTTATTAATCTAACCATTATATTTGTATTTATTTAGTTTTATTTTTATTATATCTTATTTTATTTTTGGGTTACTTATTTAATTATCTTTTGAACTTCTCTACTTTGACTTTGATTTTATAACTTATTGATAGGATTTAAGATTCATCATTATAGCCATAACTCATAATGGATGGATGGAGCAATCAGTATTCCCATTGGAGTTATGATATGTCATCGTAATACGTAACATCACCATATTGTAAAGAACTGTAATATCCTAATTTGATAATTGTACTGTGTAATATGCTATACATGCATTTTATAGAGTACGCTTTATTTATGGTGTACTAGGTTATTTTAAGCCTTTAAATGCAATATTAAGGATATAATGGATATCACAGATAGACCAGAGATGATTTTGGACTCGTTTGGAAACTTCTCAAATTTTTTTCGAAAACTCCAAAAAGCTACATAATGAGTCCAAATGAGCTTTAAAAGCCTTTGAAATATGCATTAAGGATTTATGTGACACTTTTGAATGGTATCCAGATGATTAGTGAATCTAGGTGAATATTATTTTCATTTAAATAGTGATTTTGGGGCCCAACCTTGAAAATTTGGAAAACACCCAAAATAGATATTAGAGTTTATTGATACTAAAGTAGGTTGAAAAATAGTCTGATCAGATGAATTTTGGGAGTTCTGAAAGTTTAGGATTGAAATGCCCATTTTGGAAAATAATGGGTATTAATGATTTAAAACCCACTCGAATGGTTTTAAAAGCATCCAATAAATTAATATTGACCCTAATTAGAGTATTTCACGATCAATTTGATGGTAAGCTAGTTGTAGAATATTTTCAGAATTTAATTTGGTTAGATAATGAATTAAATTCAATAAAGGGAAATTTCATCTTTTTATATGACACTAAGGGTAATTTGGTCTTTTTACAAGAGATGAGTGGATTACTGAGTCATTAAAAGAGGACCAAATGGAGAGTGACATATGCAATGCACTAAAGGGTATAAAAGGGCCAAAGTAAGACAATTTGCTTCATTCTTTCAACATAAACATGAGAGACCAAACAAAAGGGAGAAACGAAGAGAGAAGACGGGGCATTTGGATAAGGAGGGAGAAGAAGAATGCAGCTACCATTTTTCATGGTTTTGGACCATAAATTAGAGAGATTTTGATCAAGAGGAGGTACTCATCAAATACCTTAGAGACTGGAAGATAAATTGGTAAGTTTTCCTTGCCTAAATTTCTAGTTTTTGGGCTTTTGATTGGGATCATAATTGATGATTTTTGAATTTCCGTGGCGTAGATATTAAGTTTGGAAGCATTTAAGGGTTGAATATGACAAGAGAAAGAGTTATGTTTAGTGAAATTTTGTCTTTGGTTCTCGTTTCACTTGAACCAGACCTATTTTTTTGACATAAATTGGCATATAGATCTCCCAATTGGATGATTTTAATTGGATTTGAAACCTTAGACATAGTAATAAAAATTTCTAGAGCACTATGGTAACCTGATACTGTCTCTATGTTGAAGCAGCTTGTGATATTTGGTACATATTTCATGTTTTAGAAGTCCAAATGGCTAGATTTTTTTATGGAAACTAAAGACATATATGAACAGATTTCTAGAAGACCTAAAACCCAATTTTAACGTTTTCTATATGAAAATTAGGGAACAAGTAGAGGTCTAAATTCTAGGTAGGGCATATGACAGGCAAGAAATTACAACATATTGAGTTTATTTTCGTTTCTGATTTTTACTGAATCATATCTGAACCTTTTCAATGTTTATGAAACTTTGACAACTATAAATAAATAAAATATAACTTACCATATGTGAACTGTGTGAGGTAGTTTTTTGAAGAAATTGATAAGTTAGAATGAGTAAATGATAGTATTGAAGTAATTGTCGAAGTTAGATTTTGAAACAGAGAATAATAGGTTAGTTTACAAAAGTAATCAGAAATGCGATTAGCAAACATGTTAAGCGATCAAATACTAATCCTGAATTCAGTTAAACCACATTTACAGTGTTAATGTCTTATTTCCTAATTTGGAAATAAGTACCTAAGTGAAATGTGCTTTGTATAGGTAAAGAAGAGGTACACAATATATAAGTGTGCTTAGCGACAAGTTTATGAAATTGTGAGTGTATTTTAATTACTTTATACGAATAAATTCTTTGCAAAAAAATTGATAACATGTAACTGTTTTTTAAATTAATTTTATGCAAATGGTTTTTATTTATAGAGACTAGCAAGTTGTGAGTGTAATTTATAATGAGTTTATGCAAATGGTTTTTATTTGATCATGGAATGAATATTTATGCTCAGCTTGATGAAAATGATATTTTACAAGTGAATATTGCTAGCATATGTGTATGCTTTGGCAATATATGAGTTTTAATCTGAAAGTTAAATTTTATATGAATGGAAATAATTCAATTATGAATCCTCCCATAGTTGATTTAGAAAATAAGATGAGTCATAAATGTAAGAGTTGTTTTTGCTTATAATACTCCGATAGGCTTTATATATGTTATTATGATGGCATATTTATAGTGGTTAACCTATTATAGGTAAGTGATGTAGAACCAACTCTATAAATAGTGGTTAACCAGTCACAAATAAGGGACACAGAACCAGCTCCATAACTACTGGTCTATGGAGGTTAATATGTTGCAGGTAAGCGAAGTAGAACCAGTTCTATAATTAGTGGTTAATTTGTTGCAGGTAAACGATGTAGATCCAATTCCATGACTTTGTCCTAGTATACCGTATGGCAAAGAAATTAGCGGTGGGCTATGTTAAGTAAGGAAAGTCATGAAATAATAATGCTGCCACTATTTATTTTTAAAAGAAATTTGAGAGGCACTATATTGTTCCAATTCTAGTGGTTTATTTATTTTTAGTATAAAAGCTTTCAAAAAACCTATTTCCATCATTCTTTATTGTTTAAGGAAAAAGGAAAAAGGAAAATGGAAACTTGTATCTTATGAGTTTAATGTCGAAAAGCATTTTGGAATAGTATTTCAGAAAAATTGAATTGTGTTTTACAAAATGTTATTTAAGTACCAATTGTTATAATGCACGAATGAATTATTATGACAAGTATTTTACCATGACCTTTACTACTATATGGGAATATTTCAGTTATGTTGTTATGAAAAGTTAAATTTTCTTATAAACTAATTACATATAGGTGATGCAGTAATTGGGACTTCGCCTCAATATTATTTGTATCATCAGGTGCTGTTGTGTTTGTTTTATTTTCTCTATGTATATAATATGTTTTAAATTATTTTGAAAAGAGTCCAAAATTATGACCTTGTGAATATTAGTAAAATTTTAAATATCTTTTTCTTAATGAACTATGAGGGCTTTGATCCTCAATGATGTTTTTAAAACGTTAAGAATTGGATGTTTTTGATTGCTTGTGAGTGGACTTAAAGTCCAAAATTTGTAGTTGAGAAATTGGTGTGAGTATAGAAGTGTTTTGAAAATTTACAAGGCTTTTTGAAAATTTTGGGAATGTCAAAATGTAGTCATTGTACTATTGAAATTTTAATAAAATGATTTTTTAAAAAAATTCCCATTATTTTCCACGCTTTAACTTTTAAAATATAAAAGGTTTTTAACAGTTGAATGACTTAGCTTTGTGGAAACCTTTCATTTGAGTTAGATATCGATTGGAGGGCTATCATAGGGTCACCAGGAGGGCTCCACTCAGGTTCTAGAAGGTGAACTCTGGGATGGGTCCTTTCTGTTGGTATCAGAGCCTTTTTTGAAATAGGGTTGTCTCTATATGTGTTATGATTTCATAATATGTTTTTATGCTGTTTTTGTGAACAAGGAAACCCAAAAAGTATGTTAATTTTCATGCATCCAATTTTAAAGCAAATTTCTAACGTTATATAGTTTATCTTTGAATTCACGACATAATGCACTGACGAAAGCTTAGAGGTCCCAAAGCCATAATAAAGGCTCCGACACTTGAAGTATCTTCAACTTAGATGGTCGAGCATAGGGATGGTTCGGTAAACGTTTTTCTTTATGAATCA
Organism: Erythroxylum domingense; assembly: GCA_025594535.1. NCBI lineage: Eukaryota > Viridiplantae > Streptophyta > Magnoliopsida > Malpighiales > Erythroxylaceae > Erythroxylum > Erythroxylum domingense. The sequence goes on along the minus strand of JANQBM010121388.1, from coordinate 6,306 downwards.
ACCACGTTCAAAATAGTTAAGACTGGAAAAAATGCTAGTGGAAATTTGTTTTTACCTTAAGTGAACAATACAAATACGAACAACATTGATGCACTAACCAAAGGAGGCCCTAATAATGTCAAGGAGTTTAATTGAGCGTATTTGTAAGTTAGGAGAAAAAACCATTCGATGCGAGTAGAGATCGCAAAAGTGCCCTAATTTGGCTAGATTTTGATAAGAATAATAAATTTAAATGGCTTGGTGATAGAACGATGAGACAAGGAATATCGTCTAGTCAGAGGTTAGTCAGACCACCCATAGTGTTTAGAGTCTTCCAAAACATAGGGATCTCAGTACCAAGGTGTAGCTAGTATAGAAGGAAACCACTTGTATAGGCTGGGGTCCCAGTAAGATGTTGACATCATATTCGGTATGGTGATAGGTATGATTATATTTCAACATTGATGACTATATTTTAGATCGATCCTAAAACTATGCACTCATATATGTTAAAAGATTGTGTTAGTTAGATTAGTGTAAATTTGGGGATTTTACACTGCCATTATATAACTACTTTCACTAAAGCTACACCAGTAGCGTAGAGCTTTCAAAAAGGTAGTTATTGTAACACACCACCTTCATAGAACATATGTCTTAACACCCAGAGGACATTCAAAAACAAACCCTATGAAAATGGCATATTAGAGTAATTACATCAACTTATATCGAATCATTTTTACTTTGTTGTGACTTAGCGTCTATTTACTGTCCCGTATTTATTGTGGATATTGGGCTTATTTCATATACTGTCTCGTACCCATTATGGATACTGAGCTTATTAATAACTAAGCCTGTTGATCTTTGTGCATATTTTTGAGCTTTAAGCTCTTTTTTACATTGGTCACTCCAGTCATAACTCCTGTATCTGATCATGCATATCAATGTAATGGAATGCGTCAATTCATATAATTTGTTGTCAAATACTTTCATTTAGTGTGTATAGTCATTTATTATATTAATCATATCTAAGTTCCATTCAACATTTAGTTGAGTATATATATATTTTTAGATTCACATACAATTAGAAAGCACTCCTAATACAATCTCAAATATCAAGCTCCTTGGAACATCAATATCTGAAATTATCACAATCATATCAATAATAGTTCAAAACTAAAATTTAAATAGAAACAAATCAATCATAGTGAGAAAACATCTAGGTTGACTTATAGTAAGCTCTAGATAAGCTATTGCCTTCATGACCCAAAAATGTCTAGATGTTGAAATTCTATTTGTGCTTTTTTAATCATGCAATACACACATAGTGTAAACACATTACTAATTTGATCAATCTTATAAATATTCAATCATGCACATGTATATGTGTCATGTTCAATGTTTGCTCAATTGACTTTCTTAGGTATGTATCCTCAAATCACATATCTTAACCATTCATCCATCATAACTTGGATATAACTAGTTTGCAATTTAAGTTTATACCTCAGGTAAACTTGATTATTCTAAATTTAGCAATCATGCATTCACCAATCTTTCTCTAGCATTATATAATCACACAATATCCAATTCTCATTCATTCTTTCCAAATGCATTATTCATATCCTCTGGATCACATTTGCATTCCTAAGAACACTTTAATTCCTATAACACTCATAAATTCCATATTTTTTAATACATTGATATAAAACAATTCGTTCTTAAGTTATAACATCAATTAACAACCTAAACTTATCAAACACTTAATTAACTGATCCAAAATCAAACTAGGTTCATTTCAAGCCTTAATCAAGTCTAAATGCACCAAAGTAAATTAACTTATCCTTAGTTGGTTCAATAATCACACAAAAGAGAAAATTTCACTTCCAATACATTGCCTACGATCATGGAGGGCCTTCCCATGATCTTGGGATGAGATGAGTGAGCTGTAAATTTTACTCTCCAAAGCCTTGCCCATGATCGTGGAGTACCTTCCCATGATTATAGGATGAGTGAATCGAGTGTTCACTCTCCACTCTCCACTCTCCTTTAATTTTTCCAGATTTTTAACACATTCATACCATATTCAAAACTTCTATTTAATAGTTTATTAATTACACTTCAATTTCTCGTCAAATTCACCACAATTCTAGCTCAAAATCATCCATATAATAATTAGTAAACTATTGTTTATCATTACACAAAAACAAGACATAATTATATCCATTTATTCATCAAATTCTAGCACACTTCATTAACCACCATTATCGGAATCCATCGTCATAATCTTTCTATTAAAGCATACCATAAAGAACAACACTTTACTTACTTTTTTAACTCAAAAGCTTCTTTAAATCATCAAGTTAACCTAGCCCCTCAAGCTTGCATGATCATCAAAAATTTAAGGTCGAATAGGTTAGGGTTTAGCAACAAGATGAAGAAGATAACAAAATATTAGAGTGGAAAAGTGTAGAAGTTTGGCAGAAAATTCAAAATTATGAGGGTTGGGTGAGAGTGTCGTAAATGATGATGAAGAAGAAGAGAGCATGTAGCAAAAATAAAAGAGAAGATGGTCTTTTATGTGTGTGTATTTCATGAGATAGGTGTGTGGTAAGTGTTATGATACTTATCATATAAAGACACTTACCATATTTCATCTACTTATGGTACCAAATGTCATTTAATAACTTAGTTCATTTTTCACTCAATCTCTGAGCCATTTGTCATTCAATCTCCAAGCCATTTGTAACCTAATTATCTAAGTCATTTGTCACTTATTTCTACTGTCATGTGTCAACTTATCTTACCTCTTGACATTTTTCCTAGTCTAAATGTACATATAAATTCATAAATCTCCCAGTTGTAACAATAAATTCCAAAATACTAATTGTAGTCCATCAAACTAAAATTCAAGACATAACAATTCACAATTTACATCATGTTCATTTTAAAACTTTCATACCTTAGAATATGTCAATTAAGTGCATATACTATTTTCGTAATGTGTACCAAAATCATAATTCATGTGTGTATGCTAATGATATGCATATGAATGACATGCATTTCACAAATTTTCAATGATAAACTCACGTGTAATAGTCTAAGGTTCTAACCTTTAGTATTGAAAACGGACTATTACAGTTATATAATAGTTTGAATTAGAAGCTCTCAAGTGAGTTAATCTTATGACATATCCATGATTATAAAGTCACGTTAGAAAGGGAATTGAGTAATAATGGACTATATTACGGTGGATCGCTTCTAAAGGAAGCCAGTTATTGTACGCAAGGGAAGTGAGATATAATATTCTATATGAAATGTGGAATGCTTCCATCTCTTAGCATATTAAAAGTACTAATAATTTAGTATACAAGTTATTTAGTTCCTATGGCTCGATAATTATAGAAGTTTATGAGGCTATTTAGCATTTTAATACTAGAAAATTAATTTGTGAATATATCTGGAAGATGAAATTGCTTATGAAGGTTGAATTCATTAGGATTAATTATTGATACGAATAATTGGTGACTAACTTTTGATATGTTTAAATGTTATGACCTTATGGAGTGGTTGATTAGAATTAATATCAATCTTAGCATAAAATTTTGTTTTTAAGGTCAAGTCTATTTTGATCGTAAGGTGATTTGTGGATTCATACAAAGTGATGTTATAGATGAAATTGTGATGGAATCTTTAATCAAGATTAATGATTGAACAATAATGATAAGAGCAATGATTAGTTTTATGTAAGCTTTCAACTGTGCATATATTAGTATATCAGTTCTAAGTATTAAACATTTATTATTTAAGTTCTTTTGATGTAAGTTAATTGTTTTACTTCTTGAAAATCAGAAGAGCAAAAATGGTGCTAAAATTTTCAAGGAAATACTGGTGATAAGTTTTGATCCATAATGGAGACTTGTCTCATTATAATTCAGAGCTATTATTTTATTTACAATTATAATTGACGTGCACAAGTATAACATAGAGATTTTAAATTATTAATAGTAACTAATAAAGTCCCAGTCTGAGTTTTGAGGTTCCTAAAACCACATAAGTGTTTTGCAATATTAGAAATTGACAAGTAAGGATATCTTTATTAAACATCTGAGTTGCACAGTGGAAGTATGAGGTGTACTCCTTATCTGAAGAGATTGAGGTTTGATAAGCTCGAAATTGTGTTATGAGATAATAACATTTGAACTATGAAGCAATTAAATGGTTTTTATGTTAGTAGTATCATGCTAACATCGTACGATATGATCTTAAATGATCAATTTGCTTTGATAAGTAAGATGGGAAATGTCAAAAGAAAAATATATAATTCACTAGTGATTATGGATTTGAGATTTGAAAACTAAGGAGTCCATATGAGGCATAAGAAACAAAAGAAAAAAAATGGTTGATTTTTGTTTATAATTAGATACAATGATAAAGGAAATTTTTATTATTTACAAGTATAAGAGAACAATTGTTTTAAGGAGAATCCCAATCAAGGTTTCATTAGTAGTAATCTAAGTAAGTGTGAATCTTGATAGTGTTAAATGGATGGTTTGATGTATGGTTAAGTTAGCAAAGTTATTAATAAATTGATTACTAGTGAGAAAGTGAAAGAAATGATTTAGAAAAAGGAGTTTCATATGAGGAAAGGTTGCACGTTAAAGGGCATTTTATTGAGAGATAATGTTACAATGATGCTAGGTCAGGAATTGTGTGTACTAAACATGGATACACTTAAAAAAGAAATTCTAGATTAAGTCAGTCACTAATGTATGCTATGCATCTAAGGAACCCAAAGAGGCATTATGCCTTGAAAGTGCTTTATGGTCAAAAAGATATGAAAAGGGTGATAGCAAAGAATATGTTTAAATGCTTGTTAAATCAATAAGTCAAGGCTGAGAACTAAAGAACTAAAAAAAATTTTCATAGCCACTCCATACTCAGGAATGGAAATGAAAGCACATTATTAACGATTTGATGGTAGCAATTTCATAAAATCTAAGCAAATATGATAGTATATGAGAGATAAAGGATCAAATTACAACCCATTTCCTAACTATTCAAAGTAGGTATCCTCTTTGTAGAATAATTTGTTAGTGATTGGAAGTATATAGTTACATAGAGTGCTAGTATATGAGGATGAGATAGATGAAAGAAAATTAGTTGGACTGAACTAGTTCAGATAATCACAAATAAGATCAAAAGTATGTGAGTCAAAGTGATAGTACTTAAAATTGATAACAAAGCTAGGTGTGGAAATGAAGGAAGAATTTGGATTTTAAAATTGAAAAATCAAGGAAATTTTGTGAATATCATCATGGAAAGGAATAGTTGATTTTAGACAACGTGAAAAGCTAAGTCCACAATATAGTTCTCCCTATGAAGTGATTAACAAATTGGAAGCACGAAGAATGGATATGAAGTCAATATCCATATTTTTGAGATGACTATATTTGTTTTAAATTTTGAGGATGAAATTTCTATAAGAAGGGGAGAATTTTTAATGTCCTAGTTCGATAATTGTATTATGTAATGTGTTGTATATGTATTTTATAGAGTATGCTCTATTTATGGTGTACTAGAGTAATCTAAGTGTTTAAATGTATTATTAAGGTTATAACAGAGATCACGATTAGACTAGAGATGATTTTGGACTCGACTGAAAATTTCTCAAAAAATTTCTAAGTCTCCAAAAAACTACGAAATGTTTAAACAAGATTTAAAAGCCATGAAATGTGTGTTTATGGATTTAAGTGACACTTTTGAATGGAATCTAGATTATTTTGGTGAATATTATTTCTCGATAATTAGTGACTTTAGGTGAATAGTATTTTCACTTAAATAGTGATTTTGTGGTCACAACCTTAAAATTTTGAAAAAATACCCAGAATAGGTATTAAAGTTTAATGATATTGAAATGGATCGAAAATAAGCTCTATCAGATGAATTTTGGGAGTTTCAAAAGTTTAGGGTTAAAATGTACTTTTTGGAAAATAATGGGTAGTAATAATAGCAATTCAAATTGTTTTAAAAGTTATCAAATCAATTAATATTGACCCTCTTTAGAGTATTTCACAGTTAATTTGATGGTAAGATAGTTGTAGAATATTTTCGAAATTTAATTTGATTACTTGATGAATTAAATTCAATAAAAGGTAATTTGGTCTTTTTACATGTCATTAAGGGTAATTTTGTTGTTTTACTATAGGTGAGTGGATTACAGTCATCAAAAGAGGACCGATTGTAGAGTGACGTCCGTAATGTACTAAAGGGTGGCCAAAGTAAGACAATTTGCTTCATTCTTTTAACATAAACATGAGAGACCAAACATAA
>JANQBM010121387.1:0-48480 GCA_025594535.1 Erythroxylum domingense | reverse complement strand
TGATGCATCTACGAGAATGGAGGTTTTGCTTTCCTGTCATGCCAGAAAAAAACCAGAAGTTTTAGTAAAGAAAGAACATCAATTATATAAACTGCTCAAAAACGAAATCAAACACATCATCACAAACTCACGAGACACCAAAATAATTATTCCCACATATCAAAACAAGGAAAACTAAGGACTTCTTCTCATTTGGTTTGTGCTCTGTTCAAATGAGATATTCCAAGCTTTTACGTGCTCCTCCAATGGAATAAGAACAACGAAAGCAGAAAAAAGAAACTTGAAACTAAAGCTTGAAGAGTTCGGTTCGGCATATGTACAGCGGTAGAGTGTGTAGCGGCACGAAGCAACTCTAACTTCCCGTATAGAGCAGCCTTCTTTTGCTTCCTGGAAGCCATTAATGATTCTGCCTCAAGTCCTTTCTCTTGATTGCTTTCCCTTTTCATTTTTCACCGCACGTTTCAGGCGATCTTATAGAGAGAGTCTACACGATTCATTATTTGCTTAATTTGTTGGTTTCTTCCATGAGACCATGAGTTCCTCATCTTCTGTTTCCCCACACGGAAATGTTATAATTTTGTTCCCTTTTTTTTTATCAATCGGTATTTAATTACTACGTTCATATTATTAACGAAGCTATTCATCTTATTTATAATAGAAAATATTGTAATATTAAGTAAATAATAATATATAAAAAGTGAGATGATTTGGATCAAAATTTCCAAAGACGATTAACTAGGGTTTTATGCTATGAAAAGAAAAGCATATATATTAGCATTATATAAGAAATACTAAATACAATACAATTACAGCCTACTAACAATCATATATATTATAATCTCAACTCAAAAATCTTTCTTTCTTCCATAAATTTGTGGGTATATATTAGATTTCTTCGTTTCTGTTATGTATATTACAGTCCGATCGAACATTGAGTGGCATAGAGAAAACACTTATATTTATGAATTAACCGGAAATAGTGTATTGGCATTGATGTTCAACAAAAGGTTTTCTCAAGAACTGAGGGGGAGGAGACAAATGGATGATGGGGAAAGAGATAGAGATAGTAGAATCGCCCGTGAGAAGAGTTTGGAGGGATACACATATACATACGTTTTTTGACAGCTAAACATCATTTGACTCTTCCTTCGCTTGTTTGGATGCAATCTTCGACTCTTAGTTATTTTCAGACATAAGTCAGTCTGTGTGTTTGTGTTTGTTTGTGTGTGTGTGTGTTTTTTATATATATATCATCATTTAACGTATGATGATCAATCACCAGTAGATTAGATTCCCTTCTCTCTTCACGTACTCAAAACCCTTTGCAGATTCAACTATGATCATTGCACGTGTCTTTCTTCCTCCACGTGATATTCTACTTTTCTCTCCAGGAATATGGGTAGAGATGGTAATGGTCCGGAGCAAACTCCTCGGATTATACAAACTTTTTTTATCCAGTTCGAGCTTAACTTAAAGTTTGATCAAACTTGAAGTAGTTGGCTTGAACAATAACGATTAAAGAAACTCCTCCTGGAAGGTATATTTATGAGGCCTTCTAATAATGATTATTTGCATTCATATTTTGAAGACAGACATTTCATATTATGAGTTTCTTAATTGTCCTCTTTTCCTAATTGTTAAAGTATTTCATATTGAATAAATATGAAAATGTTAAAAGGTTTATAAGTGGTAAGGATCAACTATTCAAATAATTAGTTCTAATCATTTTGACAATGGTTGACCCAAACTCAATACACTCTGCTTATATTAAAAAAACGAATATGATATCAAAACAGGTTTGGTTCGAAATATTAATTTCTTGATTGTTTGTTTGGATATCCAGTCTGAACTGCCCGGTCCGGTTATCACTACATTTATTTCAAATGACAATTAGAAGTCCAGTCTCAGTTGTACTTGAGGGGGAGTGTTAGAGTATCTCATATTGACTAAACAAAAAAATATTAAAAAGTTTATAAATAATAAGGGTCAACTATCCAAATGACTAATTCTAGTTATTTTGACAATAGTTGACTCAAACTCAATTCTAATACTTATCACATTTCTATTACAAAATGTTTCTCATTCTTGTAAATAAATTTCTAAAATCTGAACATATGTGGGAATTGTTAGGATCCTTAACCACGATTATTTTATACAAATTAGGGAAAAACATGTTTTACTAATTAAGAAATTAGCACTATTTAGATATTTCTTAAGAAAATAAATAGTAAATTGACTATAACAAAACTTCATCTACTATTATTTTAGTTTATAAAAATTGATTAGTTAATGAAAATCGACAAATTAATAAACTGTTAGATTTTTAATAATAAAAATTATTAAAATAAATCAATATAAAAAGTTGGTTGATTCAAGTTTTCATGCTTAGATCTTTTGAATCAACCCAGTTTTTTAATCATAATTAAAATAACACGAGTCTATAAATGATAAAACCTTTCTTCACCAACTAGGACAATAAAGTCATAAACTATTTAAATCTCTCTTTTTTTTTTAAATGAATCAGAAATTAATTTTAGCATCTGTCCTAATCTGTATATCACGAGACTTGAATCCTATCCTCTTGTGTCTTCATGCATTTTTTTATTAGTTTCTTCTCTTGTTTTTGGTCTACAAGTTGGTGATGATACACTTAATAATAACCCCACCATTTTTTTTTTTTGGGGTATCATCAATATTAAATTCATCCATGCATCATTCACATTATTCTAAATTAAAGATCAAGATATTCCTTTCTCGAACTCAAGCTTTCCAACAAACACAGCTACGTAAAACCCTAGTTAGCTTAGGTTCAAGTAGTTGCTGATTGCTCATGGCAATTCTAACTAATGTCTAATTTACTCTATATCATGCCCCTTAAAAAACTTTTGTCATGTAATACCGAGGTTTGCTGTTTTAAGAACCTTGAGTCAAGTTTGTAATTATGACTATAATATTATAATTAGACTTAATGATACAAGATTTCATGCTTTCTAAAAGAATCTTAAACTTGAAATTTGTTAAATTTTTATTTAAGAATAACGGCAAAACATACATAAATAATAAGAATATGTATAAATTAATAAAATAATTTAAGTTCAAGTTTTAGAAAAATTATAAACTAGACAATTTAACTGGTTCAAAAATGAACCTATCACATCATTCGCTTTTTATTCATTCATGTCTATCTCGACATTAATTATTTTAATAAAAGTTGTTCATAGGAAGTTTTATAAAAATTTTAAAAATATAACTAATAAAAATTTTACAATTTGAAGAATTAAAAAAATAACGCTACAAAAGAATTTTGTATCTTTATCTCTTACAATTATAATTAAAATTATTATTATTATTCTAATTATCAATAATTACATCCGCATTCTTAAATTTCACAAATTCACAAATTATATGATAATAAAAAAATGTATTTATGTGTACTTGCCTTTGGATTATACATATCAATCATGTTAAGAGCATGTCAATTCCAAAGCCATCAACTTCTCTTCTATTCTAATTAATCAATTTCAACTATTCTATTAAATTTTACTCACACATAATTACACACAAACATATAAGCTTTTATTAAACATAACATAGATGGAACACCCTCAGCCAAAAAGGATGCTCCAACCCCTTGTCCCCGTGCCACAAGAACAAATCCCAACGTACCCACCAATTCTCATGTATGGCCATTAATATTTCACAATAAAATAATATATCTTAAAAGGCATTCAAAAACCAGCTGCTCCAAAGTTGTCTCTTCCTCTATTTCCAAGTCTCGATCGAGCTTAGGCTTTATAGGTGTCTATGGTGCCAAGAGTCTTTGCGGCTATAATTAGTTCTACCTTGTCTTGCTCTTATATAAATATATATACTGTCTATTCATTGTTTCACCCTTTTTTGAGTTTTTCTCTTGCATATGTGGGCAGAGATTACTATTTCAAAACAGTTTTGCTCTATTCGTAATCCTTTTTACAGTCTTTTGATCGAAGATGTTAGCACTCCGATACTTAATTTAGTTTTTTAATTATAAAAAGTTGAGAGAAAAATGAGAAATCATTATTGATTGAAGGCCCCTTCTTTTGTTTTTTACCCTTTTTGTTTTAACTTAGTGAAAAATAAATATTCGGAATTACTCACTTGTTCAGACCTCAAACCTCAAGTGTGAAAATCAAAATCATGCAAATGTGATAAATAAATAAGATAAATTATAAGGAATGAAACAGATAAAATGTTAAGTTATATATAAGATGCTAAGAAAAGTTTAGATTGTGAGTCTCTCATTTGAATGAAAAGTTAAAAGGAAAATGTTTCCACAATTGATTATGGTATTGTATATATACATACTATAGTATATATACATAATATATATTTATTATTTATTTCTATTTTTATATAATTTCATTCGCTAGAAGTTGATATTAGAGGAAACTCTCTTATTCAGTTCTATAGTAGAGATAGAACAGAAAAAGAACTATCAAGTATAACTCTAGAAGAACACGATTTTGTAAACAAGAAAAAAGAAGATAGAAAGAAATACTTTATTGAGATAATCATATTTATTTCGATAAATATGCTTTGCAAAAACTTGAACCTAATATAATTGCAAATAATTTTGTGAATGAGAATTTTATTTTGTAGTTTAAGATTAGTGATTCTTTGCATAACTCTTTCAATAAATAGATATAAAAAAGCACTAGCCAATTACCAGCCTACTCTTTCAAGCACGATTCAAAAGCATATCCTCGATAGAAAATCTTGAGCATTTCATTTCATATACATATCGAGACAATTGCCTTTTGTATTTGCCTATAAGCCAAGAAACAGGAAATTTGTATAAATAAGTAAAAAGAAATTATCCATGTTTGAGATCCCTTACATAAATATACCATTTCATCAATTAAAAAATATTAAAACCATGTTCCAAATAGCTAGTCGTGTCTATAAACAATGGAATATTAATGAATTTGGTATATAATTTCACGTTTAAGGTCTATTCTATTAAACCAAAATATTCCATTAATTTATTATCTTAAACCAAAACATTTTGCATATCAAGTGTACCCAATTAGTTATATGTCATGTTTAGCCCGTTACCTTAACATAATGCATATCACGAGTACACATGACAAAACCTTGATTTAAGAGGTTAAAGGAGTAGTGATAAAAGGGTTGTAATTTATTTAAAATACTACAACAACAACACTCTAGTACACAAGGCTCATAATTTTGTAGGGGTAAGGGGAAGTACATCAATTGTACACAATCTTCCCTTTATATTTTACAAAGAAATTGTTTTCGTAACTCGAATCTGTAGCCTTTTGGTCACAAATGAACAATCTTACTACTATTTTATTATTTAAAATACTAAAAAAGATTATTGATCAGGAGTTGAAATATGCTACAATATAAAACTATTAGTTAGATCAAATTCTTTACTTAATCCTAAACTATTAGTTTTTTAAGTGATTTATTCATATTATGTAATTTGTAGATTATTGAATATACCTAACTACTTATTCAATACTCAAGTGAAGATATAGTAAAACTTAAGAAATACTAAATAAATTTAATCTATAGTTTTAACTTATCCCAATGAAAAATTATATGTGTGTGTTGTGTTAGGCACACATACGGATGGATATGAGTAGATAGATAACTAAATAGAAAGAATTGATTGGGTGTCTTATCAAAACTATATATAACTTCATACCAAATAGTGTTAAATTTGGAAATGAGTCTCGTGATATAACCAAAATTTTCTTTATAGACTTTTCTTGAACTTGACATTCCCATAAGCCTTGAACAAGACATAAACAACAAAGAAATTTTATTTCCAAGTAATCATACACAAAATTACAAATCTTGAGAAAATTAGAACCAGATGATGGCCTAGCCTTGCCTAACTTTGTGTATATACATATAATTATGTACGTTTAATTATCTATAATATTCCAATTAAACCCATTACTTGTATAAATAAGAATCAAAGTTAGTTTACTAATTAACCATGATTTAGAATGACTAACTACAATAGGGTTCCCATCGACCTCGAAAACAGGTTTTTCATATCGTGAGCTCCTGCAACGTGAAACCAAACTGGTCTTGCTCTTGCTATCTCTTGACAGCTATGAACATTTTGTCCACATTTCATAACTCACGTCCTGTAGTTTCCTGCACTTATTTTTAAAATATTTAGAATTTTTTAACTTTAAAATTATAATTTTGATTTTTCAAAGAAATACATTTTCTTAAACTTTCATTAAAAAATAACGATGAATATTACACGTGACTCTGATCAAATATTACTTACATGACAATTTAATCAGTTCTTAAATTTGAATTTAACTAATTAAAAATATCATAAATTAATAATTTATTATAATTATCTTAAATTATTATTGATGTAAGTCGATTTTAATTACTTCAAATTATGCTTAAGAATTGAAATAATTTATCATGACAATGATATTTGATAAATTAGCATATGATATTCATATTTCATATATTTTATTATTTTTAACTAAAATAAGAAAGAGATTTTTAAAAAAATAAATTTTAAAAGAACTGGATAATTTTAAAGATTATAAGATTTTTTAAATTATATAAGAGGTCTATATCTTATAACCTTTTATATTTTATTCACATGTTTGCTGTGAGCTTCTCCTTCTGCCTGCAATTTAGTTTACAGTTCACCTGAAGTTATATCATTGTGTAGCTTGGGATCAACTTCAGGTAAAATGGGTTACGTTTTCATAGTAGCTGCTCATGTAAGCTTCAAAGTATCGTGGGGGTCCAGGCAAATAAAACATGCCGTAACACTGTTGTGACGTGAGATATGTGACATCAAAGGTTCACGGACTATGGTTTCTAGTGATCAAAATGGAACAGAAACTTTTGTTTTTTTGAACAGAAGTTTGTACGTGTAACTGGTGGTGTAAAAAAAGAAGTTAATGGTGCTCAGTTTACAAGATGTCCTTGTCCAATTTTCCTCACGTGTGGGATGTAGACAAGCTAGCAAAATCCAGAGATGCTAAAACAATCCAAAGTCACAGCAAGAGGATGAAGAATACACAGAAGAGGGCTAGCATGTCTTCCACGTCCCTACTGGACGTGTCGTGTCGTGTGCAGGTGTGTCAGGATTCGTTGTCATTTAATGCTTAAGTTAATGCTTGATTCCAAGAAAGTTGAGAGATTAATGAAAGACAACTTCTTTTCAAGTTTTTATGCATGTTTTTGTTCTTGGTTCACCTAAAAGTGCGTGATAGAAGAGACTATTGAATCACTCTTTCACGTGTTCAGGGCCTTCAGGCTTATATTTTCTAGCATCACCATGAAAAATTACAAATAAATTTGCCTTACGTTAAAAAAAAAAACAGAGGCAAGAGGATCTAATAAGTAATATATAAAAAATGGGTTAATAATCATTGTCTTAAAGTTTTCAGATGATATATAATCTCTGTTATTGTAATAATCTTACTTAAATTAGGTGATAATGACGTGTTAAGAGGAGACACTCTGATATTAATAACAAGAAATAAGACATTTAGTGATCATTTTTTGTGACGTTTAAATATTTCACCCCAAATATAATAATTATTGTGACAAAAAATTTGTAAGTTACTATTACTTTCATTATTTATGATAAATTATTACGTAGTCACTAATGATATAGTAATTACGACACTACCAAGTCTTTCACATTTGGGTTGTCACTAATAGTATTAAGTATTTAGTGTATACACCATTTTACCAAGAATGAAATGTAATTGTGACAAAACAAAAAATTGTTAATATTATTATTCGTTATGGTGACAAGAAAATTGTTTTTCACTTAATTGATATATTTTTGTGACGACAATTGTCGTCAATATAAGCGAAAATAGTTAGTGGCAATAATATATCGTCACAGTAGCATATGAACCACTATGGTCACTATTATTCAAAATGATAATGACAAAAAATCTTTTCATCACACAAATTTCAAAATAATTGTAACAAGAAATCTTTTTGTCATATAGATTTTAAACCTTTCGTGACTAAAAATTGTCACTAGTATAAACCTAACTAATTAATGTTGATTAAATATCGTCACAATAATAAACTTACCCTTGTGGTCAATATTATTCAATATTATTGTCATTGAAAATATTTTTGACACTTAAATATTTTAATTTTTGTGATAAAAATGGTATGACTATTATTGAAAAATTACAATAAGTAAAAATTAGCAATGTAAATTATTTATTTTTCCTTATATTAACCTATGTGAATATTGTAACAAAAAATTTTAGCATTTTAATAGATTTTTAGCAAACATAATTAAATTTAACATCACATTAGAATGATATCATAATAAAAGAGATTTTAAAAAATTAAAATATTATATTAAAGTGTCAATTAGAAGTTTGAATCAATATAAAATCCATAAATAATATCGAAATAAATGTTCAATTGTCATCATCGTCTTCATTAGCCTCATCTTTACTTACTGTGAAAATCCCAAAAGACTTAGTTTCGTAAAAACTTGGTTTTGTTGCAGTTGCTTGTAACTGTATCTGTCAGTTACTATATATAAAGCAATTGTATCAGCAATTGTTAAATTTTCAGCACGAACAAAAATAGAAAAATAAATATAAAATTAAACGGATCAATACCCGAGATTTGATAACGCAATTCTGTACACCTTGTCTACATCTACGAGGCCCTCACTTAGCTTAATATTTTCACTAACGACAATAGTTTTATACAAGGCCTTACTGAGTCGACTCACTCAAATCTCGATACTATCCCTCGTCCTCACAACCTATGAAAGTATTTCATACCCAGTAACACGTCCAACTTGTGTTAACCTCAACAAAGGATTTTCTTAAACAACTTTTACCAAAAAAGACAATAAACAAACATCTCAAGTGACTAAAATATATTGAAACAAGAACGAAAACACTTAAGATATAAAGAAACAACTTCCCTATAATTTAACTCCTTCTAAGATGAATCTAAAAATTATTTACCAATTGAATAGTCATAATATGTTGCCCAGATTGTATGAAACTCCAATTGAAATTAGCTACACTCAATCTACCGATCAACGACAAGAAGACCACAAAGAAGAACACAACACCCACTCAAAATCAACTTCGCCTCTTACCACCAATCACCGTAGCCAACATGAGACGATCTCATCCAAGAAAAAAGACTTAGGTTGCATGAAGAACTCAATTAGAAGATAACCATTCACCCACATTTTCGGCAATTAACAAAAAGAACATGAACATTACGCAACTGTGGGCACATGCACTAGCTAGATCATCTCATCATACAAGGAGTCTTCACTTAGTAGAGTTCTTCATTCAAAACCCCCTTTAGACACGTGATGCGCATCAATATCTTTTACAATATTGAATCTTTATCTAAGTCAACTAAGAATTATTGTTTAATTACACCAAAACATCAATTCTTAACCCATGATCCAGCTAGCTTTACCTAATCAAATTCAATGTGTCTTTTACCTTATCTTAATTTGAATTTGAAGCTACATTATCTTGGAGATCCAATTATCAAAAATGCCAAAACTAAATAACGAGACATATAACATATATCTTAACATACTGGATTTATCTCATCATCATTAATAAAAGTACACTCATCATTATCAGTTTCATCATCTTCTTCAGCACCTATGATATTAATATTTAAGGGATTTCCTTCAACAGTTGTTGTGACTAAGCTAGATCTATTTAATGATACCATATCATCCTCCTCCTCCATATTAGCTCTATAAAACCAAACTCTTCATTTTCTCAGCATGGCTCATCTATATCTTCATCAATCAAATAATACAAATCATACAGTTTTGTCTTTACAACAACTTGTCATTTAAGCTCTTTATTGTCTCTTACATAATAAACTTGCTCAACTTGTGAAGCTAAAATATATGATTCATTGGTGTTCAACTTATGTGCAATATTGATTATAGGAATCTCATATTTGTCAACTTTATATCCACCTTTATGATACAAATCCCACCAGTCAGCCTTAAATAAAGTAATACTATTTTTCCCAGAATAATTTAATTGTATGATATATGTTAATACACCAAAATAATCCAAGTTACCTGTATTCTCATCCCCTCTCACAAGAATGTTGTTATTTTGTGATTTTAGCTACAAATCTCTTTCTTTTGTGTTAAACATCTAATCACTAATGAGGAAGCTTTTATAATAATAAACTCGTATACTAGGCCCATACGCTAGATGCAACAATTGATCATTAACCAAGTCACTTCCTTCAACTTGAAGTTGAATTATCTGGGAGGAGTAATACTCATTAAACATGTAACTTTAAAAATAATTATAGCATAATAATAAAAGTTATAGATGTGTGTGTGTGTGTGTGTGTGTGTATGTGTGTGTGTGTGTGTACTTACAAAATTTTTGAACCATTGATAAAATTCTTGTTGGTGTTTTCCATCCATATTTTTAGGATCCTCTCTCTTGAATTTTTCTTTATGCATAGTTCACATTAAAAATAAATAAAATATGAATATTTATGTACATAATATTATATACCACAAAATAAATTACATAAATGAATAATTAAAATTTAGATCTCGTACTCAGCATACTTTTGGATTTCTTGACAATTCTCTAGCACATACGTTCTAGCTTGGGCCTATTCAATTAAGCTTAACTGTTTATATGTTTTTCCAAGTAAAGGCCTACCAGTTCATGAAAAAACTTTAATATCCAAATGCAACCGATCATCACTTCCTTCATAGTTTTTTCCAATAAGATTCATTTTAGTCTCATTATGATGTAAATACCTTGAGCAAAATTGCATGCACTCTTGTACAATATATGCTTCAGCAATGGATCCTTCTGGACGTTCCTTATTTCTCACATACGATTTAAGTGTGTGCAAAAATAGCTTAATGGGATAAATCCATCGAAACTATTCTAGCCCAGCAAATTTAGCCTCGCTCATAAGATGAATTGTTAAATGTATTATGATTTCAAAAAATGAGGGCGAAAATAGCTTCTCTAACTTACAAAGTGTTAATGGAATTGTTTTCTCAAGTCTCTCTAGATCATTCAAACACAACACTTTTGCACACAACTCTCGTAAATATGTACATAACTCAAATAGTTCCTCACAGACCTCTTACCTAACAAACCACGTATAGTTAGTAGAAGATATCGATATATAAATACATGATAATCATAACATTTTCTTCCATAAATCGTGCATTCATTAAGACTCACACATCTCAAAATGTTGGATGAATAGCCATCTAAAACTTTAAGATCAATCAAAAATTGACAAAATACTCTTTTTTCATTTTTAGACATCGTATAGCATGCAGGGTGACATTCATACTTATCTTAGAGATTGTAAAACGAGAAAAGGAAAGTCTAAGAATAATTGAAGAGAGATGATAAAAAATAATATAGCTCTGCTAGAACCTATCGAGATTATGACAGTTGATAAAAGACTTTAGTGTGCTATAATAATGACAAAAGATCTCACATAGAGAGTTCCTTCTCTTTCTTATAGATCTTTTAATCATTTTTTTAATCTTATGTATTGTATTTAACCTAAACATTTAATATGTAGTACTTCCTTATTAGTTATTTAGCATAAGCATTTTCTTGCTTAGTCTAAATATTTTTTTGTAATGACTTGTTTCATTTTTGTCATTGTATTATTTGTCTTATTTATATTTTATTCATACATATTTATTTATGTATATTTTATTATTACTATTTGTTAAGATATTTTATTTTTGGCATTATTTGTATTTGATATATTTGGTATACCTTGTGATAAGAAAGTTGATTTGGATTATATATATCTTTTATGATAGGTAAGTTGACTTGATATATGATTTCACTATCTTGGATTATGTAATATACTTGGAAGATAAGATAGTGTAGAAAGAAGAAATCCTACATGTGATAGAATCCTAAAGAAGATTGGAATTGTTGAAGATAAACATTTTTCTGGTGGAGATAAACATAGATGAGATTGATCGGAGATTTATTGATTTTTTGGCAGCCGCATTTTTGTATATTTGTGTGGAAAAATAAGTAGTTGAATGATTAATTCTGACAACTACATTTCTTGATGCTTTTTGTGAACAATTGCAAGCTTTATTAAGTGATTCTTCGCTACTACTAGACGTGGGTTTCTCGATGATCAATCTACCAAGTTTATAGCAGATTTTTGTTAGATGACCCCTCAAGATTACGATTTAATGTGGTTGCACATATAGGGAGTGTTATATGACTTAAGTGTTCTTTTGTTTCTCGTAATTCTTAATTTAATCACTTGAGATATTATTTTCATCTTTATTATCATCGCTATTGCAAAAATCTTCTATTGAGGTTATCACGAGGTGGTCATATTATTGGGTGTGATATACTTTCACGGGTGCGATAAGACTATTGTACTTGTGTGAAAATTTGATTAATCTAGGTGAGGGCTCTACAGACATAAGCCATATGTGCCGAACTGTATTAACAAATTTTATTTGTTGATTTATTTGATGATATTAAGTTTTTATGCTCGTGATTAAATTATGGAAAATTTGCAATTGCTAATCCAGTTACTTTCTGATAAGCAATCGTCAATTTCAATTTGAAGCAACTGCGGCATAATATACATATTGCAAAACTACAACCTTCGATTTTTTCACTATTTTTGTCTACTTTATTTTTATTTTATTTTTAATTATTATTACTTTATGTTTTTAATATGTATATGTATATTTTACATACATATATATATATATGTATATATTTTGTGTTTCTATTAAAAATTGTCTTTCTACTAGTTAAAAATAAAACTATGTACTATTGGACCTTCCAAAATCTTGCTTATTAGTGAAACTTTTACTGAGTTATTGTTGTTGTTTTCATAATCTTTCACCTTTCACCAACATTAGATTCAAGCTTCAATATTATCAAAAATAGGTTGATAAAATCTTGTTAATAAAAATTTATAAAATTGGAAGAACTATTCATTTTTATTATAACTGGATTAATAAAATCTAATAAAAAAATATTTATGAATTTAAATTTTATGAACAATAATTCACAAAATGACTTAAAATAGCTTCTAATATAAGGGTGAAATGTCCTCCACTTCATCGTAGCACAAGGGAATATATTATACTTTTAATATCACCTTAAGGATCATATTAAAA
The DNA here is from genome assembly GCA_025594535.1 of Erythroxylum domingense. Taxonomy (NCBI): domain Eukaryota; kingdom Viridiplantae; phylum Streptophyta; class Magnoliopsida; order Malpighiales; family Erythroxylaceae; genus Erythroxylum; species Erythroxylum domingense. Next base: position 35,276 of record JANQBM010121387.1, on the reverse strand, counting down.
AATTTATAAATAAAATTGTCGCGCATTAAAAAGAAATATAAAAATTAAATGAATTATATATAAAGATAGGATTAATAATTTATTATCTTAAGATATTTTTCTCTTTTTTTTAACTTTTCACTTATAATAAAGATAAATTGACAACATCCAATAAATAAAATAGAGATTCATAAATTTGAGATTAATAAATAATAATTTATGCAACAACTCAAATAACTTTCGTTAACTATAACGTAAAGATGATATCTCCTTAAACTAGTCCAATTTTTACCCGAACTTCTTCAAAATCCTTCATATCATAAGCATGACCTTCCTGGCTCTCACCTTGCTTGCTGCTGTGATCTGAACTTAATCACATGCTTAACAGGATTAGGCCTTTTATTTCGATTATAGTATTTTTTTATCATATTTCATAAAATTTCATTCAGATATTTAAAGTAAAAGATTAGAAGAGACTAAAACAAAGAATTTGATATTAAGCTTAACTCTCCCAATAAAATAGGAGAAACAGAACATGTTCCCGTAATCTGGCAGTAACAAGTCTCCACGACACAAAAAGCAAAAAGCAATATTGTGATATACGTATATGTACCACGAATCATAGTAGCTATCGTTAGTTTTTGTTCCGTCCTCGCTTGAATGATAACTAGTAATGTCTAATCGATTCGTCAAGACAGCATTGGTGAAATTCAATATGAACCGCACAACATGTGTATATATTTCATCATAACGATGTGAGTGACCAAAGAGCATTCACGTATTTAATATGGGCTTGACAGCTCAAAACCTAAGAGGTTTCCAATTTCATACTCTAAAGCTTGTCATCATTTGCTGTGTCCATTGAAGTGATAAAGACCCTTCCCATTATGTAAGCATGTAATGAATAAAAAATTCAAGACACGTACGCAAAGCATCATCGGAGCTGGCCTTGATAAGATGCTTCATCATTACCATATAGAGCTTTTCCAAACCATTTCCATCGTTGAGAAGTTTATATTCTTAATTGTTCCATGTAAAAAATATAAAGATAAATTAAATTATATAAAAATATGATTTATAATATGTTATTTTAATAATTTAGGTCGAAATATAAATTTTTAGTTATATATACAATTTATTTAGACTTGATTTAATTTTTCCTCAAATGTTTTAAAATTCTTTATTAATATTAAAATTAGGTTGATAACATTTAGATTTGTTAATTTTGGTACGTTCAAGAGTGACTTATAGAATAAACTAAATGGTTTTGTTCAACCTAACCTAAAATTATCAAATTATATTTAATTTGAATTAGTTTCGAGTCTAGAATTCAATCAAAAATTTGATATAAACTCTACATTTTAAAATGATAATGTTTTAATCAGTTACATTTAAGACATGAGAAAAATTTTCTTTTTTAACTTTTGCTTGTCAGAAATTACTTTATTATTCATAAAAATGACAATTTTTATTCGCTCTAGTTCGAAGTTAACAATTCCAACTCGAGCCTAAGCTTAAAACTCAATCTTAAGGTCAAACATTTAAAATAAAACAATGGTAAAACAAATTAATTGATCCTAACCAGAGTACGAGCTCAATTCGACCTAAATACAAAATTTCTCTAGCCTCAAACTCGATTTGACCCATTGCTACTCTTAATCATTCATTTATTCCCCAAAAGGTATCATCTTCCAAAGTGGGGTTGCTATGACGATTACAAATTCAACCAAACCATTATTATTAAATTAATTTAATACCAAAAAATTCAATATTAATTAACTTAATTCATCTCTTAATTTTAAGTTATTAATTTATCAAATAATTTATATATAAAATTAAAATTCATAATAACCCTTATGAGACTTGCTTATCATATGAAACATGTGGGAACTATTTAGCATACCTAATAATACCTGCTTCTTGGCCACCGTTGGTTCTACTTTGTCCACTTGTAAAGAAAGTGGTTCATCTTAATTAATTAATTATGCACTTTTAATAAATTATTAAAAAATTTGAAACAACTAAACATATGATCTAATCCTTATTAAAGTTATAGTGGAGCTTAATAAATTATATTAATTTGAAAAACTAAATCATTTCAATTTACTAATAAAGATTGAGGTTAAAAATATAAACATTTCTTGTAGTTTAATAAATTTTTTAAATACTATTTAATTGAGAATTTTTAAATTTTTAGTTTTTCAAAAAATATTTCTTTTGTTCTTTAGTTAAAAAATATGATAAAATACTTCCGTTGTGGATTAATCAAATATCAGTAATATAATAAACCTAACTATGCTCTTAAATTCAACTTGTTATAATTAAACTCAACTTAGATTAATAAGTTAAGATAATTATAATATAACAAAAACAACAATAACCCTAGTGCACAAGGTTCCCCACTTTGTGAGGGTCGGGAGAGGGACATCAATTGTATGCAATATTCCCTTTACATTTTATAAAGAGACCATTTCTGTGACTCAAACTCGTAACCTTTTAGTTACAAAGGAGTAACCTTACTAGTTACTCCAACGTTCAACCTCAATTTAAGATAATTATAATAAATTATTTATATTAAATTTAATTAATTCAATTTAAGTTTAAGAATTAGGTTAAATTATTTTATAAGTAACATTTATTTAGTATAAGTGTAATATTAATATTAATGTATTTCATTGTTTTTTTAATTGAAAAGGATTTTCTAAAAAAGTATTTAAAATTTCTTAAAATATGATAGAATTTTTAAAGTGACACGCAATTGCTTGAATGGGGACAACGGTCAATTACATGAAGTCATCCTGCGATATGGCAGAATTGCAATTTTAACGTATAATCGAGGGCGTTTTCATATCTTTCCATGTAATAAACCTCCAAACTCTCCGTCCATTTTGGCTCCACCGCCAAACCAACACAACTCTCCGCCATTTTTATCGCTAAACCAAAGCTCACAGACGCGGTTACAGATTTTCTTCTTCTTCTCGAGAAGATGCACAGATTTGTAGCTAAAAGCTTGTTATATGGTAAACTCAAATCTCTGCGATCACACCGCTGCTTCTCTCACGCTGCCCAGAAACAGTCCCCACTCCTCCCGGAAGAAAATGATGTCGTCGTTTCACCCAAAATGCCACCTTTCTCTTACTCTCCGCCACCGTACGCCGGCCCCTCCGCCGAAGAGATCATGGCCAAACGCAAACAGTACCTCAGCCCATCCTTGTTCCACTTCTATACCAATCCCGTGAGTGCTTATCCTCATTTCTCTGTTGATTTAGTTTCTGAAATCTCAATCTGCGATGTGATGTTGAATCTGAATCTCCTAATTTTGCAGCTTCACGTAGTGGATGGGAGGATGCAGTATTTGTTCGATGCGAACGGCCGTAGATACCTAGACGCTTTCGGTGGGATTGCTACGGTGTGCTGCGGCCACTGTCATCCTGATGTGATCGAGTCAATAGTCAACCAAGCCAACCGCTTACAACACTCCACTGTTCTCTACCTCAGTAATGCCATCTCCGATTTCGCCGAGGCTTTGGCCTCCAAGATGCCCGGAAATCTCAAGGTTGTGTCCATATATGTTGTAATAATCTCGTACATCTGAGGGATTAGATACTAATATCAGCAACTTTTTTTTTCCTCACATGTTTTCAGGTTGTATTTTTTACTAATTCTGGGACTGAAGCCAACGAATTGGCTTTGATGATTGCAAGATTGTACACTGGTTGTCAAGATATCATTTCACTCAGGAATGCTTATCATGGGAATGCTGCTGGAACAATGGGAGCTACCGCTCAATCTAACTGGAAATTTAACGTTGTGCAGGTAGTTACTTGTCCATTTCTTGAATCTAACTTGCCAATGTTTGAGATGACAATGAATTGGATACTATCCAGGTCATAGACTAACATCGTTTTGATCATTTGATTCTTCAAGTATTGAGTAAAAGGCCGTCATTTTTAATCTTTTTGATGAATTAAGGTCGAGTTGGGTCGAAATTGTCAATCTCTTCTGTCATGTTTGATGAAATGGGCAACATGGAATTTGAGTTTTGAGGATTGTTAATGCAATAGTTTTTCTCGGTCTAGAAATGAACTGGGTATTGAGTTTTGCTTCAAATTCTTGGGAGAAGAATTGATCAAGATGTGTGATCACATGAGGATCGTAACATGTGTTGCTTGATGGAGAACTTGAAGTTAGCATCTTTTTCACGTTTCCGTATAGAAAATGGGGACCAAAAAAGTATCTACAATCTTCTGTTTATTATATGGTTTTAGCAATATTATTGCATCAGGACAGACTGGAATACATTATCTCCAACTCAAGTAGAGCAGGTGTATGTGTCATCTGTCTATATGGTTGCAAATACAGGGTAGGATGTCACAAGCATCATAAAAAGACAGATTCCTTTTGTTCTGTTGCTTCAATTTGGAACTACCGGTTTGTCCTACATTTAAACATCAAATAATGGAACATAAGGGATGGGGTCTTTGTAGAAACTAGGGAACCTGATCCTAAATATGAGGATTAGCATACAAATGAGAATTCTTTACAAAACACACATTTACTAACATTAATGTTTGAAGTTAACTACTAAATGTGTTTAAACAGAGTGGAGTACATCATGCTGTGAACCCGGATCCTTACAGAGGCGTATTTGGTTCTGATGGAGAGATGTATGCAAAAGATGTCCAAGATGTCATTCAATTTGGAACTAGTGGTCATATTGCAGGCTTCATATCAGAAGCTATACAGGTTATAACAATCAACTCTGTTATATAAGCTTCTGTTTACGATATTAAATTCAGTAAAAACAATTTGTTTATTTAAGTTTTTTATTTCTACTTTTGGTTTCAAGTTTTTCCTGTTTTTATAATTTTATAATTAATATTTGATAAATATTTTAAATATAAATATCTTAAAATACAAAACTTTCAAACAATATTTATTTTAATTATTAAAATAAATATTTGCCTATAAATAATTTTTAATCATTTAATTATTTATTTTAATATAATGTAGTACTTATATTAAATATTATATAAGAGATTAAAATAAAATTATTTACTTAAATAATTCATAAAATTAACTTATCTCTAAAGTTTATTTAATAATATGACTAATCAGACTTTAAAAATAAAAAATCTTTTTTTTTATTTTAAAAGACTGAAAACCAAAAAAATTCGAGAACTACAAGAGAAGAATTGTTCCTTTTAACTAACTTACATTAATGCTAAGTGGAAGTTCGTTCTTACACCCTACAGGGTGTAGGTGGAATTGTAGAACTGGCTCCTGGATATTTGCCTGCTGTATATAAAGCAATTAAAAATGCTGGAGGCCTTTGTATTGCCGATGAAGTTCAAGCTGGATTTGCCCGCACAGGCAGTCATTTCTGGGGATTTGAGTCCCATGGTGTGGTTCCTGACATAGTGACTATGGCGAAGGTAAGTTTTTCTAATTTCCTTTGCTTCTGAAACTTCACTAACAATTACAGAGTACAAACTGTGTAAACTTCTTACACTTGACCTTTCTGCAGGGCATTGGAAATGGCATTCCACTAGGTGCTGTTGTGACAACCCCTGAGGTTGCAGAAGTTTTGACTCGTCGGAGTTACTTCAATACTTTTGGAGGAAACCCTGTGTGTACAGCTGCAGGGTTGGCAGTTCTGAGAGTTATCGAGAAGGAAAATCTCCAGGAAAATGCACTAGTTGTAGGTTCTTATCTGAAAAAGAGACTAATTGCACTCAAGGATAAGTATGAAAGTAAGCTTTCTTCCTCACCCGTTTGCCCTGAGTACTTCTTATCCATGAAAAGCTTCCAACTTTTCTCTGTTCTGCATTATTATGCTCTATAATGATAAGGAAAAAAGAAAGTAGTATGAGCAAAATGTGAATCCTTTTCAGAGCCTGTTTGATAATTTTAATTGATTCCATTGTTGCAATTTGGACTAAACAACGAGCTAATGAATCGCCTTCTTTTTGCTACAACTAGTTTGGATTTCAAATGATATCGTTCTCTGCTATTAGGGAATGGGGCTGATAGAGAAATTCCTTTTCTTGATTGAATCTGTGTCATGACTCATTGTCCAGTGTGCTTAATGACTACTGATTATTTTATTTAACTGTTATTCTTAGTAATTGGAGATGTCAGAGGAAGAGGCTTGATGCTTGGAGTTGAGTTTGTAACTGATCGTCAAGAGAAAACTCCTGCAAAGGCTGAAACACTACATGTGATGGATCAGATGAAAGGTCTGTATCTTGATCACTGCCTCATTTGAAATATTAAACTGACAGTCCCATGGTTTAACACTTTCTAAAAAAACTCAAACTTTAAATCATAAAAGGCTCCTTAGTTTTAAATATTATATAAAAACATCTTCTTTGAGACAGTGAAGATGTGGACATGAGATGCAGTGGACATGACTCATTCATCTTGAACTGATCCAAATCACCAAACTCATGGTCCCCTTTACACCAAAATCATTTAATAGTCATTCTCTCCACTAGTCACATCAATAATTTCTTATTGGTCCACGTGTTTCTCATTATTATCTTTAACGGAAGTTTTAAAGAATGAATTTTTATATTTTTTCTTTACTTATAGAAATAAAAGATTTTTTTAAGAGAATTTTCAATTATAAGCGATCTTTTGTATGAACTGATTACTAACAGACCTTGCCTTCCGTCTCAGAAATGGGAGTCCTAGTGGGAAAAGGTGGATTCTATGGCAATGTTTTCAGGATCACCCCTCCCCTTTGTTTCACCAAAGAAGATGCAGGTACAGAACATGTTCTTTCTACTCCTACAACAGCAACTTAGCTGCTGTTCTGAGCTTTTTTTTTTTTTGATGACGTGATTACAGATTTCTTGGTCGATGTAATGGATATCGTAATGTCAAAGATGTGAAGAAGATTTGATGTATATGCGCAAAGATGTGTGTGGTTATCCACAAATGGGTGAGAAATGAGTCATCCACCATCTCCATTTCTATTGTGCTTAGCAATTATAACTTTTAAATGGGTGTTTCCACAAATGGTTGCTTCAATACATAAGGCAATGAGTCAACATCTCGTTGGCCCTTTTGCATAATTTCTCCCCTTCTACTTCCTATAGTCGTGTTGCTTGAGTCAGTTGATGAACATTAATACTAGTGGTTTCAAATCGAAATCATCTAATTTCACTTCCATTTTATGAAAGGAATAACTTTTGAGTGAGAATTTTTAGATAGAATAACAAAGTTCGTTTGCTTTAATGAGTAGACATAGACGGTAAAAAGGGAAAACATCAAGAAAGAGAAGGGTTTACGTATTTACACGCTAATAATAGATTTAAGGTTAGGCTAAGTTAGCATTAAATTTTTATAAAATTAGTTAAAAATTAAATAAAATTTAAAAATTTAAAATGTGGTTGAAAGATATTGTCTTACTTATAAAATGATTTGAGATTTAATTGAAAAAATATATTGTTAAATAAAAATTAATTGATTTATTTTACTTTATAAGAATTTATTAATTTACTAAAATTAACTAATTAATTAATTATTTAATTAATTTTTAACAACAAGAGTTATTAAAATAAATTAAATCAAAAATTAAATAATTTAAAAATTTTACAGTTGAATAAACCGAACTGGTAAAAATAAGATTATGGTTAAGGAATTAAATATGAAGAACTAATGCTAGAAACTATACTGAAATTTATCTTTCCGCTTAGTTTTGATGGATAGCATAAATCACTCCTATGTTCATACCACGATGTTCAAATTTATAGATCAAAATGAACTCGTAGATGATCAAGAATATTTATAAACTCAAGTTTTTTATATAATTCACTTCTCATCTTGCATCTTTCCGGTAAGTCTTCCTCAATCCATACATGTGGACTAGTGAATCCACGAATTGTCAAGAGGGCTTATAAAAAACCTTGTACTAAATCAAATACAAATTGATTAAAAGAGTCAATCTGACTATCCAATTTAATCTTAAAATTTGAAATTGTCATTTTTTAATTCAACTTTTAATTTTTGGGTTCGACTTGTTTTAATAAATTTTATTGTTAAAAACTAATCAATTTATTAATTGATTGATTAATTTTTATAAATTAATAAATTTTTATAAACCAAAATAAAACTAATTAATTTTTATTTAACAATTTTTTTTTCTAATTAAACTTCAAATTATTTGATTGACAAGTGATATTTTAAATTCTTTAATTTTATTTAATATTTAATTCATTTTATAACAATACAATACCCGTTAAACCTTTTAAACCTTAAATTTTTTATCTTACCAATTTAACTTTCGTTCCGATATTTAAAACATAAATTTTAACTCAAAATCTTAAAATAATGTTATAAATATTATACTTATGTATAATTCACCTTATTTTAATAACTCTTTTCCTTACACTCATTAATATTGAAATTGTATCCTCAAATTTAGGCATCTTGATCTTTTGTTATCAATAAAGAATAAGCGAAAACCTTACACTCATCAGTATCACTATTGTATCTTAAAATTTAGGCATCAAGATCTTTTGTCATCAATATCAATATTTTATTGATAAAAACTGATAGAACACGCGAAAAATAAGCAACTTACGCAGCAGATCATGCTTGCCAAAAGTAACATTTCTGGAGAATGAGCAAATCAAAAGCTAATTCCATGTCCTATCCTCTTTCCTGTTAATTTTGAATGGTCGAGAATGTTAAAATCAGAGAAAATTCCATGCATCTTTATTTTACTGGTATTGAATCAAACATGCATCTAATGTTTTCTCAAGCAGTGGAATAAAAGGCGGACAATATCAAGTAAGGCTGCAATGTCGTAAAGTTCAGCATAAAACCATTCTCTTGGATCAATTACAAGCTGTACAGAGAGGCATCTGAAATTATTAGCAAGCCAATATAAAATCACATAGGTTGAAGAAAGTCAAAAGCCACCAAGTACTAAATTAATAAAACTAATTTGAGACGTGAGAAGCTACAAAGGGATTGAAATTAACAATCAATGACAATTTAAAGCTAAGCTTCCCCAAAGTGTACCGAACCTTTAGTAGATACATGGCAAACAGACAGAAGAGAACTGTAATTGATCATATTCACAGAGATAATACCATGCTGGTGTACCTTACAGATCTAGCAATCACTTCCTTCCACCCACCATACTTGGGCCAGAAGATCCTGATAAGCTTTGTGATGTACCATTAGCTGCCTTAAACCTTCCATCTGCACTGCCAAGAACATTTAGATCTTCAAACAATCTATATGATGGGATAAATGTCCTCTGACCAGCAGCGGGTGCAACATTCCGAGGTCCAGAACTCATCAGAGGATCACCATTCATGGATGAACCATTGCTTACTCTAGGGAAGGAGATATGCTGTGAGGGTCTAGTTTCATGCACGGCATTATGTGATGCATTAGGGTTTGCATTCACATTAATAGAACCATTATACTTGCCATTAGCATAATTGGGTGTAGGTGCCCAAGGTGGAGGAGGGTAGCCAGAAGAGTACTGAGGATACTGATGAGTTAATTGGGGCTGTTGGTGAGCTTGCAATTGTTGCTGAGATTGAGGTTGAAACCGCTGCTGAGGCAGAGGTCGTGGTTGTGTTTGAGGCTGGGGCTGGAATTGCTGATGGGGTTGAGGCTGAAATTGTGTTTGATTCTGAGCTTGGAACTGTTGGGATTGCGGCTGTAACTGTGTCTGAGGATGAGTATGGAATTGCTGTTGGTGTTGAGGGTGTAACTGCGCATGCGGCTGAGCTTGGAAATGTTGCTGGGATGGAGGCTGAAATTGTGTTTGGGGCTGATTATAGAATTGCTGTTGTGCTTGAGGCTGTGTTTGGAACTGTTGTTGGGATTGAATCTGTGGTTGTGTCTGAGCCTGAGTTTGGTATTGCTGTTGGGGTTGAGGCTGACCTTGGAATTGCTGCTGAGGCTGGGATGAAGGTTGTACCTGCTGCTGTGATTGAGGCTGTGCCCATGGGACAACATAATTTTTGTACGGTACCTGCCCTTGGTTCCCATCATAGCCATAAGAATTTGATACATGCCCTTGGGTTGCTTGTTGCACATTTTGGTTGTTGGCTGGTGGAGTTGACGGAGGGTTGGATTTGGGTGAGGTAGATGTGTTTGCCAAAGTGATGCTTAGGAACTCGATCATGTCCAGCTCTTTTGTTGTCCTAACGGTAGCTGGTGGATCAGGAAGAGCTAGTGCATTTGATTGAACAACATTTGAAGAACTCGAAGCCGTGTTGTTAGAGTCCATAGGGACAAGTGCCATGTTGTTCCCATCTGCACTCAGTGAAGAATCAGGCTGACTTTTGGAATGCCTACGTTCACAAAGGAGGATCAATGGTTATTCAGCTCAATCATGCATGAGCAGACCTCAACTCAGCTAATCAAAAAGTTGCAAAAGCCCACAAATAATCAAGACAACAAATAGGTTAGAAAAGAGACAAAGTAAAAGGTCCCGCTGTCCATATAGTGCAACGCTACAATCTCTTTTAACTGCTTCAGTACTGATCAGACCAAAACTTTGTCCTTTAAATGCCTTCTATGGATCTCACCATGACGGAACAGTATCCCACAATTGATTATGTATCAAAAACTTCCCATCACCCAAAAATACAAATAGTATGAGGGAACATATCCTACCTTCGAGCTAGCATTGCAAAATCATCTTCTTCCTCTTCATCTAAATGTCCCCTCGTTACATTAGCAACAGGTGTAGTGACATCAGTGCTGGCTGTCGGGTTGGAGTCTTTTGATTCTTCTGCTGGTTTGGAATCAGAAACAGCATTGCTCGGTTTAGGGCTTGAGTTTGTAACTTGTGCTGGCATTGGGGAACCAGAAGCTATAGCATCATGTTTGGCAAGTAAGAATTGCAGACTGTCATTTAACTCAAGCCCTCGGCTAAGAAGTTCTTCATCCCTGCAACATAAGCAAGTAACTCAAGCCCTTGGCTCAGTAGATATATGTGCAGGGCATATACTGTAAGCCACAAACAAGTACACAACTACAAGGTCATGTGACGGAACAAACTTGCTATTAGTAAACAGAGAACTAACCCAGTTGTAGTCAACATTTGCATCAACATTTTTTGGTTTGACCGACATCGATTGACAAGATCAATGATAATTTCATCTTTAACAGCCTGAGAGATTGAACATCATAACATGACGACATCAATGGTTACATTTCTGTTATTCAGAGACAAAAATGAAAAAAGAAAAAGCTAACCAATATACCTCTCGATCATCGGGACTAACAGCTTGTAGCATATCACTCAAGAGTTCCATAACATTCCGCATAGATTCCAAGCTTGACAAACTAATAAGATGCCAAATAGTGATAGAGAAAATTACAAAAGACCAAATAATTCAAAAGTGGTGCAGCAAATAATGATAGTAAATGCAAAGTGCATTGTGAACCCTCACCTTAACCCCTCAATATCTGATGCCATTGTTTCATCTAGACTTCTAGAAGCATTGATAGGCATTCCATATCCAGCTTGAGCAGGGCGAGATGCTGGATGGTTTGCAGGTGGTGTAAATATTGGTGATGTATCTAAGGAACGTTGTGGGAATTCTACTCCTGATCGCTGCACATTGCCCAACTCTAGTGATGAATTAATTATCAAGAAACTTATGCCATATGGTATGATTGGATATCAATTATTCACAGTCCAAATTTAAACATTCCATCAACGTAATATCCACAATATCAATAGTATATAGTAGCAACAGTTCAACAACAGTTAAAGATTACAAAGTTTAGTATTTAATATTGAATCCTATTATGTATATACTTTTTGTGCATCTTGTAATAGAGTAACTTAAATATTATTTAAGAATATAGTATACTCTATTACATAATGTTGTACTATCCTACTACTATACATAGATGAACTAAACTAAATGAAAGACGTATCTCGGTATCCCTGTGGTCTTTTTATTCGTGAAAGTAGGCTCTACAACTGAACAATGTTAAGCCATTATATATTTTTCTTATCTCTCTTTCTTCTTTATCTTGACTCTTGCATAATATTAAAGCTAATTTAACAACATCCTAAAGTTTCCACATAATAATTACACTCTTACTAAGAAATCTGTGAATAACATTTCCCAAAAATGACTTTTACTTGTACAATTACCAAATAATTATCACAAGCTACTTAAGGTGGACAACAATACCAACCCATGCTCAAGGCTTATAACAGGGACCAATAACTGAACTCATCCTCAGTTTTACACTAATTCATGAACTATGTACTCTATAAGAACAGAGAGAGATAAGAACAGAGCACTCAACACATAATAAACCAGCCACAACATAAGTGCAATGGTAATATTCAGATAATATAGCCAACATCTGTACCCTTAGTTCCTCGTATGCCCAATAGTACTGAGGATGCTTGCCTCCGGGTCCACCAAATGCCTCTTGCCAGGAATCCAACAAAACAAGAATTTTATCTCTCACATGCATATCTGTCTGGAAATACTACCGGAATCAACATATCAATCTCCATGAAATACATATGAGAAGTAACATAAAACATCACAAGCCGTAGACAAAAAAGGTTAAAATTTATAGCGGATACTGAAGATAAACAGGGAAAGACTAGGGAGAAAATGCTTTTCCAAATAAAAAGGTTAAAAAGAAATATGGAAAGACTATGCATAGTAATAAATGCAATATTTACCAACACCATGCTTTCTTATCTAAGTTCCACATTAGGCATCTAAAACATCCAAGGTAAATAGAGGCCTTCCAGACCACAGTGATGGGCAACTTGACATAAACTGCATAAATATCATTTTATACGCACATTCAAGGAAGACTACACCTATTATTATTTTACTAGGATAACTCTTCTTTTGTATTTCCCAAGGTAAATGTTTCTCCTTATCTCCTTTCTATGATTGAAGAAGTTTTAAAAAAAAGCAGCAGTAGCAGGCATGTTTTAGGAAGCTGTAATTATCAAGAATGTGAAAGCGTACCTTCTTCTTTACAATTTTGACCATTTCCCCTAATATATTCTTTTCAGCAATTTGAAAATGGACAAAATCGCCACAGTTTTTCACCATTGTTTCCAAAAGCTGCAAACCAGATTAAATATGCAATCAATCAATAGCGTAAACATGATAGACAATAGCTTCATGATGATGACAAAATCAACGCCAATAACAACTAAACAAAAAGGCACAAGTCGATAGTACAAAAAACATCACCCAGAAAAAAAGAATCAAATCAAATTACCGTCAAAGTCAGTAGCTGCACCCTAGGACTCTTGTGCTGCAACCTTTTCTTCACAGCTTTAACTACATCTTTTGCCGCCCTGAGCAATTCAAGACATGCTTATCAATACACATCCAGCTATATTTCATTTTCCATAACAGATGAATAAACCGAGTGAAGCAATTAGAAGAATCGTAAAGGAAAGCAAAAAAACTGTTCCGATCACCACAACTAAACACTTCTCCGATCAACTAATATTCCGTTCCACTTAAAAGACATACCGTTATCGTTTCTAGAAAGAATCAACTTAAAAGAACAATTTGAACTTCCTCTCAACAACAAAAGTCCACCCTCTTCCTTAGCTTTCATAATTATTAGATTATGAACACTAACCTAATTACAGAACATATCCGAACGTAGAATTTGAAGTAACTACCATCTAACGGTAAAAATCAACACAAATTTATGAAAAAAAAAACAACAAGATAGAGGGAAACAAACAAGAGCTCTGGAAACGATAAAGAGATAAGGGGAAAAAAAACAAACAAACTACCAGTGACTAGAATTGATGGAATCGCAGATATCGATGTTCACAGTCCAATCAGGATTGATGAGAAGATCGCTGGTCGCCTTCTCCACCGCCACAGACGCCGACGACGAAGAAACCATGGCCATCGTTCTCTCTCTCTCTCTCTCTGAGCTGTTGCTACAAAGAAAAAGAAAAAAGAAAACACCGAAAAAGCTTTCTCGTGGTGGACGTTTGTTTCCCGAGAAAATGGACGGTTCCTGAGTCAAAGAGTCCTCAGAGCCTCTCCTAGTCTCAGTCTTTCTCTCTCTAGCTCTTGCTCTGTTATAAATTCCAGTAGTTTCAAGGAAGCTACGTAGCCATCAAAGAGAGACTTTCAAGAACAACAACAAGAAGAAGATGAAGAAGAGAGAGAGACTTACGGCAGTTATTATTCTTATTTTTTATTAAATAATTAATTAATTATGTTCTTATTTCTCAGACCCCGGAAAATCCGTTTTGCCTTTTCTTTCAATCTCATTTCTTTTTTCTCTCTCTTACTTCAACGCTAAGTGGCCCTTAGCACTCGCCTTTTGTTCCGTGTAAACCACGACCACGTCCTGATCTCAACACGCGGGTCAATCCACCCCTTTCGATCATTCCACGAAGGCCCAGTGAGACTCGAGAATAATTGACTTTTCTCTTTTTAAAGAACTAAATTTTTAAATAAAATCTTAAATTCTATTAAAATATTTATGTTTTTCATATTTAATATTTTTAGAAATCGAAAACTGAGTTAGAGATAAAAGGTTGCGTAATATTAGATCTATTTAAACTTTACATTTCTACGTAAGAGTTCGCAAGGTTTCTCCCGTATGATCTAACCCGAGGTTAATAAACTTGTTATCAAGGCTTTAAAGGTTGAAAATTTTTCAAAAAAGTAAGGTTATAATTAATGTTATTTTAATATTTAAATACATACATTTAATCATGATTAATTCAAGTTTGATTAAACTAGAACTCGAGCGAGCCTTTAAATTTGATTGAAACAGTAAAACTTCGAGTTCTGATACACTCCAACTCGACCCATTACTACCTTGCTTATTTTAGATAAAATGTCAACATATTTCATCTAATATACGCAGTCTTTTCTTTATAACCTATTTTCGTGATTTAAAATTGTAATTTTATGATTACAAAAGAACAACTTTTATGAATTACTTCAAAACTCGCCCTTTACTAACTTATTACATATAATTATTTGATAAATTAAGAAAATAATTATATATAAAAAGCTGTTTACTTTGTTAAAAAAAGCTTTTTTGAAGTAATTATTGAAGTGATCTACAACTGACTGAGTTATTTCTAACCACAAACCGATCGTTCTGGTCTTGATAAGACACACTCTACGGCAGCCTGACATGATTTGGCTTATATATATGAAATGTGGAACCAAGTTCTCTGTACTCACTCTATTCCACCCGATCTCAGTCATATAAATATGTGGGACTCATGTGGAATGTGGATCCCACATATTTGTATGATTGAGATCGCGTAGAACAGAGTAGATACAGGATAGTGGGTACAGAGGATCTCAATGAATGAAATCAAAGAAACGAATTGTTTTATCTTTCCTTGTGTCTGTGTCATCTCTTGTAAAAAAAAACAAAACAAAACAAGAAAACAAGAGCAAAGCAACTTGAATGTGAATAGCATCCGAGTCATGTCGGGTTGGGTTAAAAAATTAGAAAATTTTAAAATTTTGTATAGATTTCAAAAATTTTATATATTTTTTTACTATATCACGTCATTTTTTTAAATTTAATTTTATCTTTTAAGTCCATAATTTATTCAAAATTAATCAATTAAAACTCTATTTATTGACTTAAAATTTATAATTCTTAGGTCAAGTTGGATTTTTAAATCTAAAATCTATGATTTTTTAAATTTCAAGTTCAAATTTCTTTCAAAATCTAATCGGTCCAAACTTTAAGTTAAAAAATTAGATCAAAATATCAACTCTTACTGTAAACGACCTTTCTTTTCTTCTTATATTAAGGACAAAATTTAGTAATAATTATGCAATTTGACCATGAGATCATTAATTTCCAACTGGGTCACTTGAATACTATCCAAACTTTATTAAACAAATGGTATAATTTTTCAAAATAAATAAATAAATAAACTGCATATGCCTCTTAACAAAGACAAGTTTGGTTGGATTTATCCTCAAGCTAAAATGTGGTATGTTGCTTAGAGTTAAATTGTGGAATCTGTCTATTCACAATCTTACTTCTCTAAAGTTTGGTATCTTTCTTTGAAAATTAAAACATTATTACCAAAAAAAAAACTAAGCTCAATTTAGAATAATAAATTAAATTCATTTCATATATGAGCAGAGATGACAATTTTCGCTAGTCTAGTTTGAAGTCAACGGGTTCTTCCCGAATTGATTATATTTCAAATTGGCTCAAACTTTTTTTTTTATTTTCAAGTTTCAGGTCAAGCTAAGACTTGAGTTACAACGCGATCCAATTATAAATGTATTAAATAAAACGATGTAATTTTAAGCAAAACGATATTTTTAATTTAAAATAAAAAAATTGAATTTAACTTAAACTTGATTGAGCTCAAGGCGCAATTTTGGACTCGATTAATTTTGAGCTGAGCCTAAGCTCGAACATAAATTTTTGAATTTGGTAAGACCCATGGCCCAGCCCAATGCCAAGCTTATACAAAAGTGTATTAATACTAAATACTAAAGCATAATAGCAATTTGAAACACAAGTGATTTAATTATCATTCTCATCCTTAAAGTTTTGCCCTTTAGATAAAACAATCATTAATTATCATTATCAATGGCTTACCAAATCCCTTCTTATCTTATATCTATATATATATAGAGAGAGAGAGAGTGGACCAACTTATCTTAAATTAACCTATCTATCTTATTATATGATTATATTACTTGCCCTGACAATGATGATAATGCACAAGTTCATATCACACTAAATTACCACCATACTTAATAATTGACATGAACAGTGTAAATTATGCAAGTTGTTGGCTCAAGTGTGTTCTTTTTTGACTCTAAAGCATTACATTCCTATCAATGACCACTTCAACTATCCCCACATGTCACTTTCTCTTCCTTATAAAACATGCATACATGTGTAGATAATTGGAATTTTTAAAAAATGCTTTTTTAACAAAGTGAGTTTTTGTTGAAACTTCTCACAAGTCTGTCAACTCTCAACATGGTTTCAATGGATTCAATAGTGGGTGGGTTCATATCTCAAAACGACGTTGTTTTGTTTATAAAAATATGACCGAGTCGAGTCGGATTGAATCAGACCTAAATTACCTAAGTCCAAGACTAATTTAAGGTTCGTTTTTTAGGAAAAGGACCCGAGATTCGGTTATTCTAAGATTGACCCATTAACTTTATATTGGGCTGGTTCAACCAGCTCTAATAGTAATAGTCAATCTCTACTTTTTATCCCTTTAGCATATGTCCGAACTTCAAGAAAGGGCAGGTAACAATTATTCTACGAAAGATTATCCAAAGCAAAAGCAACTTGGCACCGAATCTTTATGTTTGGAGCGGTTCACACAAATAACAGGAAGGAAATGGTCTGTTAGTACAAATTTCGTTTGATATGATAACTCAGTCCTGGCCGCTACGATCAGCGTTGATCTCATCAAGAACCACCACCAGAGCCACTATGAAGGCGTAATCAACGTTAGGATACACGGTAACCGCGAAGTTGTCTGTATCCAGTAATGCAGTTTTGATGGTATGTCTCTTGTACATCTGCGGTCCCATAAACCACACAACACATTAATCATTATACATTAAAAATATATGAAATTCCTTATAATTTGATAAATTTAAAATAATTTTTTTAATTTTCTAAAAATATTTTTATTAAAAATAACGATAAAAAATACGTTATATGAATAACTAACTATGTATTATTATAATTATTTAATATATTAATTATTAATAAGAATCATGAATAGTTTAAAGTAATATTATATATTTAATTAAAACTAATTATTAATTTAAATATGAATTATTTAATTTCATTTAGTTTTTGTATTAAATTAAAAAATAAATTTAATAATTATTAATAAATTACTTAAAATTTAAAATATCTCCAAAATATATAGATTTTAAATAAAATTATATTTAATAATTAAAAGAAATATTAAACATTAAATTATTTATTTTAATAAAATAAAATTATTTTTATTGATAATTTATTAATAAATATTATATAAAAGATTTAATTAATTAATTAATTAAAAGTAATTTCTCTTTAAGTTTTATTTAGTTTGTAATTATTATTAGTAATAAAAATATAACTATACTGATATTAATAATTAATCAATTTTTATTTTCATTTTAAATAAAAAAGCTAAAAACCCTAACTGAAAAATAAAAGTGGAATAAAAGAATAAATAACAAAAAAATTATTATAGAGATTTCAATAAATTTAAAGATTAAAGCATTTTTCGAAAATTAGTTTGAATCATATTTAAAATTAAAATTAAAATATTTTTCATAGAAATTTTATAAAATAAATTTTATAAAAATTTAAAAAATTTCTAAAATCAGCTAACCCAGTCTTTTACCATTACTTAATATCTTGAAAGGTACCTCAAATTTTTTATTCTAATTCTATTTTATTAAAATCACATTTATATATTTATATAATATTCACTGGATATTCACGCAAATGATGAGATTTAATTGAGTATGAAAAAAATATCATATCGAGAACAGTAGATCTGATACCCACGAAAGCAAGGGAGTGAGTGTTCTTTGGGATCAGATAACTTACTTGAGCAACGATGATGTTGGACTCCCCATCTCCTAGGTAGATGGTGCATGATCTCTCCGCCCAGCTACCTTTGACCTTAAAATCAGGGGCACTCTCCGATGTCGTGTTAGATGCCAAAAACACGTCTAATTGAGTCTTGAATTGCATCAGTGACGATTTCTTGACGCTAAAAAGCAAATCTTTCTCGTCTGTGCTCTCTCCCCTGAACACTTGCCACCTCCTGTGCATGGTCATTATCTGAAATGGAAGAACAAAAGACTACGGTTTAGTATTCCTGGTGTTTTCTGAAAGTCAAATGATGATCTAATCCTGATCTGAACAAACCTTCTGCTTGAGAGTGACGAGGATGTTACCGGCGGCGTCTTTTAAGTGCCGGCGATCATGGATGCTCATAAACTTACTTTTGACGCTGAAAATGATTGTACCGTTAACGTCATTGACCCTGAAATCGTTTTCTCCGAGAGTCAGGACCTTGGAGGATATCGTGAGGTCAATAGGGTATTGTGTTAGGAACTGTGGTCCAATCACCACTACTGGTTTCTCCAATGGATGGTGCGCAGTCATTGCAGGAACAGGGTTGCTTGCCTGGCCGGCCATGTTCAAACGAGAAAATCAAAAACAGTGAAACTAACAAACAGATTGAGAGAGCAGGATTGGTTTTGTATTGGCAAGTGAGTGAGAGTTTGGCTTGGTAATATATACAGGACGGGGGAGCCAAGGCGTTGACACGTTCGCCTGTTGCGTGAAACGAAAGCATGTTCCTACCACTGAATGTCTTATTCAAAGGTGTAATGACTACGCGGTAATGACTCGGAAGAAAACAAGCCACAGTTATTGCGCGACTAATTTATGGCCATACATGACGATGATCACAAGGTCCGAATTCGATTTAGTCCCGAGTTACTGAATTTTACCAAATTCAAATCTAATATCTTAATCTTAACCTTCCTATAATTCGAACTTAATCTCAAACTCAATAGCTCGAACACGATTTAATTTTAAATTTAACTCAATTCAAGCCATGATCATTGGCCCTCAAATCTTTTGTATTCATAGTTCTATACTAACCTTATTCCATCTCATCCCATGAGTTAGGATTACTATAAAGTTATGGGTATAGAGAATTTAACCTCATGATTAATGGTAACCATTAAGGATCATAACATGTCATATCTAATCCTAAAAGTCTTGGTTTTCATAATTATGTTATTTTTATTAATAATTCCTTAATTATTGAAAAAAACAATGTCATTTTATTCAAACGTAACCGGTTTAAATATGTTTCTTTTATCCACTTGAAACATTATTCTATTAGCAGCATATTAAATGTTACCAATGAATAGACTCGTACCCATGACGAAAATAGGATTAGGGTGCTTGAATGGATCTAAGTATTCTCTTTACTAAACTGACTTGTTCTTTGTCCACTCTATGGATTTAAATGGCTAAGAACTACACAAACCAGAGGATCTAGGAGCAGATTTTGAGGTTTGTGGGACAATTCGAGAAGTTGGGTTAATCTCTCTCGTAGTTTAACAAATCTTTAATTTTAAAAAAAAATTTAAAAATTTCTTTTAGTTATTAGCTTTTATAAAAACTCTTTTTTTTTAAATTTTGAATAAAAAATAATAACCAAATGAACATGTTATAAATATTATATAAATTAATCAAATATCATTAGTATAAAAACTCAATTCAACTCTTAACTTTGATTTGAAACAATTAAATATGACTTCAATTAATAATTTAAGATAATTATTATCTTAAATTGTTAATTTGAGTTGAATTAATTAATTTGGTTTGAATTTAAGAGCTAGGTTGAATGATTATGTAAGCAACATTTGATCGGTATAAGTGTTATGTTCATGCGGAATGTATTTTGTACTTACTTTTTAACCGAAGTCTAAAAAAAGAGATTTTTTCTAAAAAATTTAAAAACTAAAAGGAGTTTTTATGGAAATTTTAAAATTAAAGGGGTTTTCAAACATTTTTTGGGATGTTTATTTATTTTATCTTTATATAATTTAGTTGAAGTTGGGAACCATTTGAAATTTGATAAAATCAGATGAAGTGAAGCCTGTAATAGTATGGTCTTAAATGGATGGGTGAAGAATAAAGACATAGGCT
The DNA here is from genome assembly GCA_025594535.1 of Erythroxylum domingense. Lineage (NCBI taxonomy): Eukaryota > Viridiplantae > Streptophyta > Magnoliopsida > Malpighiales > Erythroxylaceae > Erythroxylum > Erythroxylum domingense. The sequence continues at coordinate 14,585 of JANQBM010121387.1, read as the reverse complement.
TGGTTTAAGCAATTTTACAAAAATTATCTAATTTTTAATTTTAATAAATTTTAATTTCTTAAAAAACACATTTTCTTCTACTTCAAAACTTAAATTCAACTCGAACTAATTAAACTTAAATTAATAATTTAAAATAATTATTATAAATTATTAATTTGAGCTAAGTTTATTTAGTTTAGTTCAAATTTAAGGATGTGTTTGGTTGGACGTAAAGTTTTTAATAAAATGAAATAAAATAGAATGATTTATAATATAGTGGAATGTAAATAGATGTAATATTAGAAAATTGTTGTTTGGAAGCGATGAAAATGTTTATAATGTAATATAAAAAAATGTTGTTTGGAAGAAGGGTTCTGAACTATCCCTGCAGAATACTCAAGAACACGCACACAATATATCTGGAAAATACTACTCTATCGATACACACACACACACACACATATATATATATATGCAACACTATGAATGTCACCAAATTTACAGAGCCAAAGGATAATTATTTCCAGGTTCAAATACAGAAAATACGTAAGAAACGAGAAAAATAACAAAGCCGCAAAACACAACAATGAGAGGGAGAAGGGATTAGAATCAAAAGAGAAAAGGACACATCAATTTCTCCACATCCTTTTTGGTTCTGTTCGTATATGTCTTTTGCTTGGGCCCCCTTAATCCCTGAGACGCCATGACACCTTTCTCGCGCGGTTGCTACGTCTTACCACTTCGCGTTGAGGCTCAGGTTGTGAATCATGTGCCAACTGTCCCACATCCTTTTTATCATAATTCAAGGTCGTTTGTCAAATTCTAACAACACCAACCTCCTTTAACATAACATTTCTATCGACAGGCCCACACCACCATCCTCACGCATCACGCTACCCGTACATGCCAGGACAACCACTATCTTCACCAACTGTAAATAATCATGACGAAATAAATAGTTAGTTAGACGAGAGAGAACATACTTCTTCTGTACAGCTATACCTCCTGTATATAAGCATTCTACGATCATTCAATAAATATAGAATACTCTTCTTTTATGAAGAGTAACATGGTATCAGAGCAATGTTTCTGCCTTACCTTGTAAAACGTACTCCCTGCAAACTCCAAAAATGGAGATGGAAGATAGTACGAAAATTGTCTTCGATGAAGAAGCTTATATCATTACTGCGGCAGATAACCCAGGAAATTCCCTCGTCAACACACCCTTCGAAGGAGCAAACTACTTATCATGGAGTCGGTCGATGATTATCTCACTAAAAGCTAAAGGAAAGTTGGGTTTTGTGAATGGTGAGCTACAACCAACTGTTGACAACGACAAACTCATGAAGAAATGGAAAAAGGCAGACAATATGGTCATAGCCTGGATTATCAACTCATTGTTAAAGGAAATCTCCGATTCTTTCTTAGTGGTGACAACAGCAAAGGACCTCTGGGATGAATTGAAGGGACGTTATGGAGAAAGCAGCGAGCCTCACCTGTATGAAATCATGCAAGAAGTAAGTAACTTAAGATAAGGTAACATCACCGTCACTGTCTATTTTACAAAACTAAAGGGGCTATGGAACGACCTGGATTCTTTGATGCCGATGAATATGTGCAGTTGTGAAAACGCTGGAAAGAATTTGGGAGTTTTTAACAGTAACTGATTGATGCAATTTCTACTGGGTCTCAAGGAAGAGTATGCTACCGTGGTAAGCCAAATCATGTTGCTTGAACCTTTACCGCAGGTAAACAAAGCATATTCTATGATTTTAACGATAGAAAAACAAAAAAATGTCAACGCTGAAAATACGATTAAGATGGGAGTGGCACTCATGGTCACCCCTAACAACTAAAAAAGACAAGGGAACAGGGATCCTATTGGCAAACGTTTCAGAAACAGAAAAGATGAAAAGTTTTGCGCGCATTGCAGAGAGAAGGGACACACGAAGGACACCTGTTTTCAGCTTTATGGAATATCGGAGTGGTACAAAGAGTTGCAAAAGTAGAAAGGAAAAACTACGTTCACTGCAATGTTCGTAAGTAGTTCACTGGAGGAACCAAAACCAAACACCCAATCTAAGACCGAAGCAGATATCATAGCCCTCACAATACAAGTTCAAGACTTGATGAGCATGATTAAGGGTAAATCATCAGTTGATGCTAATCACGTAGCTTACAATAGCTACGCAGGTATGATTCTAGACCCTTCTTGTTTTAACAGTAGCAAATCTGGCAATTGTACATGTATAGTGGATTCAGGGGCCTCAACTCACATGAGCCATGATCTCACTCTTTTTACCAACAAAACTAAAGTTTTCCACCTTAACCCAGTGACTCTCCCAGACGGTTCAAATAGCATGGTCAAACACGTTGGAAATATTGATTTCCATAAAACCTTAAAATTAAACAATGTCCTTCACATACCTACATTCCACCACAATTTGTTGTCCGTTCATAAACTAGCTACCCAAAACAACATTGTAATCATTTTTGTGTCTGATAAAGTATATTTGCAGGACCTGCGGACTAACAACATCTTGGCTGTAAGTGAGGCGGAAGGGAGGATATACAAAATCGGAGCAGAAAATCAATTCATACCATCCACCTTAAAAGGTCCTCCTCTAGATTTCTATATTACAAACCCAGTTGTTAATCATATACATGATAGCTTTGATGTTTGGCATTTACTCCTAGGACACATATCAAAAGGGAAACTTATTCATTTACAAAATTTGGGCATTTTGATTCCCAAAAGTATTGTGTGTGATATTTGTCCCTTGGCAAAACAAATCAGAAAACCTTTTCCTAATCACAATCCATCTACCGAATAACCTTTTGAGATATTACATCTTGATTTATGGGGACCTTATGGGGTCAAAACTTTTGATGACTCGAGATATTTTTTAACCATAGTTGATGATTTCACGAGAGCTATGTGGACTTATTTATTGAGTAGCAAGGACCAAGTTTATGAAACTCTGAAATTTTATATAGCCATGATTGAAAACCAATACAAATCTTCAGTCATTAGTATACGCACTGATAATGGTACTGAGTTTGTAAATAACCGATGTAAAGAATTTTTACAAACAAAAGGCATAGCTCACCAAAAATCATGTCCTTATATCCCTCAACAAAATGGCGTTGTTGAACGCAAACATAAACACCTACTTCAAACCACTAGAGCCCTCCTATACCAAGCCAAATTACCTAAACAATTTTGGGGGGAAACTTTACTCATGTCCACCTTCATTAGCAACAGACTTTCCACAAAAATCCTCTTTTGGAAAACACCTTACGAAAAGCTCTATAACAAACCACTATCATATGATAACTTGCGTGTTTTCAGTTGCCTTTGTTACGCAACAGATAACAACCCCCACAAAGACAATTTAGCACCACGTGCTAAACAATGCGTTTTTTTAGGCTATCTACCAGGACAAAAGGGATATAAATTACTTGATCTTAAAACCCAAACCACTTTTATATCCCGAGACGTTGATTTCCATGAAACCATTTTCCCTTTTCAACACCACACATGTCAAACTCCTACATCAATTTTCCCTAACATTCTTGACAGCCCACTAGATCACATACCATTCAAATCACAAACCCATCCTCACATGCACCACAACACGTGTCACTAGAGTCAACTCCCATCTCAACAACTCAACACCATCCCATTATGGTCTCTCCCAACACATCCATTACTAATGTAGACCACCAACCGACGTCGCCTACCCAGCCCTTACCTATTGTCCCGATTCGACTTAGCACTCGGATAAGATCACATCCAACTTATCTACAGGACTACATCACCTCCCTTCCTCCTCTCGACACAGTTACGACATCGTCACCTCAGGTTCGTCCCTCTCCTTCAACCTCTTTATTTTCTAGTTTTCCATCATTTTCTTCCTTCATGGCCATCGTCGATACTGAACATGAACCTTTGTCGTTTGCTACTGCTATTACTAATCCACTTTGGGTTGGTCCTATGCAATTAGAGCTTGACGAACTTGAACGAAACCAGACATGGGATTTGACTACTCTACCAGCAGGTAAACGAGCATTGCATACAAAGTGGATTTTAAAATTAAACGGAAACCTGATGGGTCGGTGGATCGTCGGAAAGCAAGGTTGGTCGTTCGCGGATACTGCCATCATTCAATAAATATAAAATACTCTTCTTTTATGAAAAGTAACAATTTCCCTCTCCATCAAAATCGACCTTGTCCTCGAGGTTGAGTTCATGAAAGTATTGCTGAAGAATTGAAAGAAACTCCTAAGTGGGTTCCGTGAGTTCGTCCCATTGAATTTGCAGCTAAACTACCCATTCATCATGAATCTTCACTTATTGGATGTTTAAAATATTAAGAGGGTGAACTAGTGGTCCTTCGGAAGTAGTTACCAACAGAAGAGGAATATATTGTGCTTGTGGGTCACCTTCAGAACATTTAAGCAAGGAAACATGGAAGACCGAATGTATCCTAGCTTTTGGAGGTAATTCCATTTTGTATGCAACAGATCCTATATGCTTAAGTATCTTGAATAGGTCAGAAAACTTCATTCCTAACTTCTGATTCTTTTGGAGTCTCAATGACAATTGTCGATAAGGCTGTAATTTGACAAAAACAAAGCCCCCAACCTCAAAATTAACTTCCCTTCTTTTCTAGTTAGCAAACTTCGTCATCCGAGCCTGAGCCTTCTTTACATTAACCTTAAGAGTAGCAAGTAGACGATCTCGAGTAGCCAAGTGTTGCTGGACTTCAAATGGCGTGTCATCTTGATATGAACATGGAATAATAGACGATGGCTCTCTACCATAAACTGTCTTGAAGGGAGTCATTCCAATAGCGATTTGAAAAGAAGTGTTGTACCGAAATTCAGCCCAAGGTAAATAATTGGCCCATAATCGAGGATTTTCACCACAAAGCATTTCAAATACATTTCCAAGCACTTATTCAAAGCCTTGAATTGACTATTTAATTATGGATGATAAGATGAACTCATATTAAGAGTTGTTCCAGGAGTTTGAATAAAGACTTCTAGAATTGACTAATAAAGACTTTGTCTCTATTGGACACAAAAGAGTGAGGAACACCATGCAACTTAATAACATGTTGAACAAATGATTCAGCCACTTGTTGAGAAGTATAGTTTACCTTTAAAGGGGCAAAATGACTAAATTTAGATAAATGGTCAACAACCACCATAACAATAGTGTAACCTTCGGAATTTGGCAAACCAGTTATAAAATCCATAGCAACATCTTCCTATACTTGGCTTGGAATCGGAAGTGGGCTAAGAAGTCCAGCTAGATGTAACTGAGAAGATTTAGCTCAATAACAAACTTGACAAAGCTTGATAAAATTTTGAATATTAGCCCACATTTGTTTCCAATAAAAATATGTAGCAATTCTAGCATGAGTATGAATTACCCCCACAAGCCCACCAAGTGAAGATGCTTTGAAAAACGTCTTAAGACTGATCTAGGATCACCAAACGATCCTTCCACCAAAGCAGCCCTTGTTTAAACTGATAACGATGATAAGTGGCTGGGTTCAGTTGATAATGTTGGAGTAATTGTTGTAGCTGTAGATCTTGGGCCATCTTGGCCTTAATCTCATGAAGAATAGTAGCATGAGGTATAGAGATAGCCATTTGGAAGCTACACGAGAGAGCGTCTGTCGCTTGATTTGTATTTCTAGGCTTGTATTCAATGGTATAAGAGTACCACAGCAATTTAGGAAGCCATGCTTCTTGCTCTCGTGTTTGAATAGCTTGTTGGTTAAGGTGTTTTCAGCTGTGGTGGTCTGTCCGGATGATGAAGTGGTGACCAAATAGATAATGCCGAAATTTAGACACAGCTTCAGAGATAGCTCAAAGCTCTTTAACATCTACAAACTACTTCTGCATTCGAGATGATAGCTTTTTTGAAAAATAAGTTATTGGTATTCCATCTTGCGCCAAAACAACTCGGATGTGGATAACATCTAAATCATGTCGAGTCGGGTCGGATCGGATCAAAAAATTGAATCTAATTCAAGATTACGTTTAAATTATCATATATGATCCCTTTCTTAATTGGGATTTTTCAAATTCTTTTTATAGACTTCAAAATTTTTAAAATTTTCTTTTTCTATATCACGTTATATTTCTTGAATTTAATTTTTATCTTTAAGTCGGTAATTTATTCACAATTGAATCAATTCAGACTTTATTTATTAACTTAAATTTTATAATTTTTAGGTCAAGTTAGATTTTTAAATCTAAAATCTATGATTTTTTAAATTTTAAGTTCAAATTCCCTTTAAAATCTAATCAGTTCGAACTTTAAGTCAGAAACTAAAATCAAAATATCAACTCTCACTATGAATGACCTTTCTTTTCTTCTTATATTAAGGACAAAATTTAGTAATAATTATACTATTTGACCATGGGTTAATTTCCAACTGGATCACTTGGATACCATCCAAATTTTATTAATCAAATAATATAATTCTTTTCAAAAAAATAAATAAATAAACAACATATGCCTTGCATATACCTATTCACAAAGACAAGTTTGGTTGGATTTATCCTCAAGCTAAAGAGTGGTATGTTTCTTAGAGTTAAATTGTGGAATCTGTCCATTCACAATCTTAGTTCTCTAAAGTTTGGTATCTTTCTTTGAAAATTAAAGCATTATTACCAAAAAACACAGGCTCAATTTAGAATAATAAATTAAATTCATTTCATATATGAGCAAAGATGACAATTTTTGCTAGTCTAGTTTGAAGTCAACGTGTTCTGCCCGAGTTGATTAAATTTCAAGTTGGCCAAAACCTTTTTTATTTATTTTCAAGTTTTAGGTCGAGCTCAGATTTGGGTTACAACGCAACGCGATCCAATTATCAAATATATTAAATAAAATGATGTTATTTTAAGTAAAAAGATATTTTTAATTTAAAATTTTAAAAAATTGGATTTAACTTAAACTTGATTGAGCTCAAGGTGCGAGCGCAATCTCACGCTCTATTAATTTTAAACTTAGTCTGAGTTCAAACAAAAATTTTTGGATTTGGTAAGACCCGCGGCCCAATGCTAAGTCTATACAAAAGTGTATTAATACTAAATATTAAAGTAAAATAGCAATTTGAAATGCAAGTGATTAAAGTTTTGCCCTCTAGATAAAACAATCATTAATTATCATTGTTAATAGTTTACCAAATCCCTTCTTTATCTTATATATATATAGATAGAGAGAGAGAGAGAGTGGACCAACTTATCTTAAATTAATCTATCTTATTATATGATTATATTACTTGCCCTGACAATGGCATCGAAGATAATGCACAAGTTCATATCACACTACATTATCACCATACTTAATAACTGACATAAACAGTGTAAATCATGCAAAAGCGATCTCGTTCAGGTGTGTTCTTTGTTTTATTCTTTTTTTTCCTCGGGTTCTCCATTTGTTCAATCCATTCCCACGAATCTCTACCAAACTCAAAATCTAGTGTTATTCCTTCTGATCCTCTTTATGCGGTTTATGCTGCTAACAAAGCCTAAGCTTTTACATCTGTCGGAAAAAGTGTCAGGATGAGATCTTGGTTTTAAGTTGTTTTTATGACTTATTTTTGTGTTAGCTGTAGTTGCTAAAGCAATACTTTTTGCTTATTCTTCAGGTACATAGATCAGTTATCCAGTTCCCTTTATATGGAATACAAGAAGAATGGGACCGACGTTCAGTGTCAGGTATTAATCTGCGTTTAATTAATTTGTCAATTATGATATTTTACAATTACTGAGCTATTTTTTATTTGAAATTGAACGAACATGAATGCATGACCAACAAATGGTAGGATGTTATGGCTAGGATTGACATCTTTGCTGAGCCATGTAGGAACAAAGTTTGCATGTTTGAAGTCATCTGTTTTTATCTGTCTTCATTTGTTGTTAAATTATCGAAGTCATAATTTACCAACGAAGGATTAACAGAAATGTTGTGTATCTATCCTTGGGCAAAAGTTAAACTTAGTAACCTAAAGCAGGTGTCTCGAGTTACTTGGATAATCTGATTTTCTGGGAAAGCGGAATTTCTAGCTGCGGTATTCCGTTGCAATCCGGAAGAGGGGACAACTTAAAGATGCTAGGAAGAAGAAATGAAAGTGTTATGTCTACCATTTTAGCCAGGGAGGTTGCTCAGTACAATCAGTTGGTTGTTGTTTGGTGGATTAAACTTACTTTATCATCTATAATTCAAGTATATCGGTGGTCATTTGATAGTTCCTTTCAGATGCTCTCTAGTTTCACCATTGTAATATATCGTAGCAGTTTGCAGAATCAAGCTTTATCGTTGAGAAGGAGTTGCAGTTAGGGTTGGCAATTTTGACCTAGATTGCGCATCGAGTTAATTGGAATTAGAACTTTAAGGATGAGGTCAGTTTAATAAAATTATGTCTTTTTGTTTGATTTAAATAAAATTTGAAAATATGAGTTAAACGGTAATATGATATGATTTAATAGAAAATTTATAAAAAAAATAGAAGCAAGAAAATATTTTTAATTAAATAAAAATGAATAATAATAATAATAATAATAAGTTAATTATCAAACAAATCCCTATTTCTTCTGTCCTGAAAAATATTATTCACCTAATTTTGATTTACTTACTGTAATAGATGGATGGGATCAATTTTGGACCAAAGAGCCCATATCGTTACCAACAGAAAATCCATCAGAAAATCTGTTCCTGTCTTTGCGGGTACGATCAGCTCTGATCTCATCAAGAACCACCGCCAGAGTCACTATGAAGGCGTAATCAATGTTAGGATACACTGTAACCGCAAAGTATTCTCTACCCGACAAATGTGTCTCAGACATCTACAGTCCAATAAACCACAACCCATTAATAATTATACATTAAAAAAAATGAAACTCCTTATAATTTGATAAAGTTTAAAAGAATTTTTTAATTTTCTAAAAATACGTTGTATGAATGACACATACGACTCAATCAAATGTTATTAGTATGAATTTTATCCTAACTCAAACTAATTAAAATCTATTCAAATCAATAATTTAATATAATTATAATATATTATTAATTTAAGTTAAGTTTAATTATTTCAATTTAAATTTAAGAGATGAGTTGATTATCATGTTAATTAGTTAATAGAGAGATATTTTTTATTTATATTTTAATTTTTAAATGTAGTATTTGAGTTTTTAGTTTCTGTTTTTAATTTTTTTCTTTTACTTTTCAAAATTTACGAAAACTACAAATATTAATTTTTGTTTCCTATTTCTGTCTTTTCATAATCTAAATTACTATCAACTAAATATGTATTATTATAATTATTTAATAAATTAATTATTAATAAGAATCATGAATAGTTTAAAGTAATAATATTTATTTAATTAAAATTAATTATTAATTTAAATATGAATTATTTAATTTCATTTTATTTTTCATTAAATTTAATGAAAAATTAAATGAAATTAAATAATTCATATTTAAATTAATAATTAATTTTAATTAAATAAATTAATGAAAAAATAAATGAAATTAAATAATTCATATTTAAATTAATAATTAATTTTAATTAAATAAATAATATTACTTTAAACTATAAATTTAATAATTATTTATAAATTAATTTAAAATTTAAAATATCAGAAAATATATAGATTTTAAATAAAATTTGATTTAATAATTAAAATAAATTCAAAATAAATATTAAAAATTAAATTATTTATTTTAATAAAATAAAATTATTTTTATTGATAATTTATTAATAAATATTATATAAGAGATTAAAATGAATAATTAATTAATAGTAATTTCTCTTTAAATTTTATTTAATATACCATTATTATTAGTAATAAAATATAACTATATTGATATTAACAATTAATCAGTTTTTGTTTTTATTTTAAATAACAACAAAAATTAAAAACCCTAACTGAAAAACAAAAGTGGAATCAATCAACACATAACAAAAATAATTTATTATAGACATTTTCAGTAAATTTAAAGATTAAGGAGTTTTTCTAAAATTAGTTTGAATCATATTTAAATTTAAAATAAATATATATTTTAATAGAAATTAAAATTTCTATAATTAGTCTTTTACCATTACATAATATCTTGAAAGGAAGGGAGTGACCGAGTGAGTGTTCTTTGCAATCAAACAAAATCGATTTAAATATGTTTCTTTTACCCACTTGAAATATTATTCTATTGGCAGCAGATTAAATATTACCAATGAATCGACTCTAGTACATGCCGAAAATTGGGATTAGGGTGTTTGAATGGATAAAAGTGTTCTACTTACTAAACTGAAATTTTGAAAATGGGGCTAGAGGGATTGCTAAGGTTAAATGGGCAGACCTATGTGTTCTAAAGGTTGAAGGGGGTTTAAAAATCACTCCATTAAAGCTCACGAACCGCACTCTTCTTCTTAACAGATTATGGTGGATCCTCGAGAATATGGGTTCGCTGGATACATGTGTGCTTCCTCAAGGGTAAGTGCATTTGGGAAGTCAATGTGTCTTCCTCTTATTTTTATTTTTTGAACCAACTGATACTTTTTAAGAATTCGGTTCAGGATGATGTTTGCCGCAACAAAATTTCCTTTTGCTTTGATAATTGGTCTGGTCATGGCTCCATTTTCCACCTTCAAAATATTGATCCTAGCCTTCTACCTTTTCCTTGTTAGGAAAATCGGGTCAGAATCCGTTGCCGACTATAGCGGAATGATTACAAAACTTTTGCCCAACCTTTGATTTCCCGAAAACTAAGATCGTTTTAATTCTATAAAATGATTAACACATATTGTAATTAAGCTAAAATTAATTCGTATTTTATTTCGAAGCTTGATCTTATCTGGTCGTATCCTTCGAACCGTTCCAAAAATCGATATGTCTTAACCACTGTAGCCGCACAAATGTCTGGCCTCTAACGTTATCCACAGAACATGTTGAGAGAACTCTGTAACTCTTATAGAGAGGGTTAAGTATGAAGTACTAGCTCCACAGAGCTTAAGCCTATTTATAATAAACTTTGGACATTTTAGTAATTTAATTGAAATTAATTAATTTCAATTAAATTTTAATTAGAAGTACAAATAATTATAATTAAATACCAATTATGCCTTTATAAGATTCAATATCTCATATTGATCCTTATTGATTAAATATCTCATATTTAATCATAAAGTTTTTCAAACTTTACAATCAGGTCCAACTTGATTAAATTAACTTTGCTCTCTTCAACCCATTCTATATGTGAGACCCAATAGATTCCCAAATATGTTGGCAATGATTATAAATTCTAATTCTAATTCATAATTAGAAGTGGATATCTTTAATTCTCTAATTAAACAATTTATAATCATAGATCAAGATTAGCGTCTAGCAACGCATCATGACCACCAAAATATTTAGGAATGTCAAAGTAGTTTTGACTAACCTTTCTGTGCATAATTTTTTTGTATAATTCGATCCTTTCATCATACAATGTTCCGATTAGACATAGAGCATGAAATTAATGTCTACTCTATTTTGAGTCTAATCATATTAGTTCTCTACTATTAGTTATCGATTCAATTAATAATATTTGTAAACTATTTACAAAGCATCATTTCACCTTGACCAAGGATTTCTTGAATCAATACTAATCGAGAACAATGAAACATTCTTCCTAATTACTTTAGGGTGATGAATTCTATCTTGATCACACAACTACCTCCATATAGTTCATGTTACATCCAATGACTACCGATTAAACGAGCCATATAGATCATAAGTAGTATCAAAACATAAAAATCCCTATACAAGATAACTTTGATGACCTCAAGTTAAAGGATCAATTATACAATCATCACAATGGGAATTCCATAGATATACAAGTAATGTTCCAAATGGATTTCTCATATCGGGTCTACTCAGTGAACTTGTTCTCTAACAAGCACTCACACGTTTGTTTAAGTATCTCTATACTTTTAGCCTATGAGATCGACTACTTTCTTCATAAGAAAAAAGACTTTTTACGTTCTATTAATGTCCAATCTTAATAGAACAACGAATAGGAACATTTAGGAATAATACATAAATGCAATATGAATCTCATAATTATAATCTCATTATAATTTCATTTGCAATGTACAATTATTCCATGAACTTTATCATATACATCTAAACATGTTTCGGACTTCAAAGGTTGAAAATTTTTCAAAAAAGTAAGGTTAAAACCCAATATATTATTTTTAAAAAGTCAACAGACTTCGACCACAAAGTTTCCTACTTTTTGAAGGTCGGAAAAGAGTTATCAATATATGTAGTCTTTTTTTGTAACATGTTTCCGTGATTTAAAAGTGTGACATGTTTCCGTGATTTAAAAGTGTGACTTTATGATCACAAAAGACAACTTTTATTAATTACTTCAGGGCTCTCCGTTCACTAACTTATTTTAGATAATTATTTGATAAATTAAGAAAATAATTATATATAAAACAATTTACTAATTTGTTAAAAAAAGTTTTTTTGAAGTAATTATTGAAGATTTACACAATATAAACTTAATATACAACCTACGGTGTATCGAAGTGATCTACAACTGACTGAGTTATTTCTTACCACAAACCGATCTTTTTGGTCTTGATAAGACACACTATATGGCGGCCTGACATAATTTGGCTTATATATATATGAAATGTAAGAAGCGAATTGTTGTATCTTTCCTCGAGTCCATGTCATCTCTTGTAAAAAGAAAAGAAAATAAGAGCAAAACAACTTGAATGTGAATAGCATCCGAATCATGTCAGGTCGGGTCGGGTTGGATAAAAAATTGAATCTAATTCAAGATTAAGTTCAAATTATCATATATGATCCCGTTCTCAATTGGGATTTTTCAAAATTTTTTATATACTTCAAAATTTTTAAAATTTTCTTTTACTATATCACATTAATTTAATTTTTATCTTTTAAGTTAGAAATTTATTCAAAATTTAATCCAAACTCTATTTATTGACTTAAATTTTATAATTTTTTTGGTCAAGTTGGATTTTTAAATTTTAAATTCAAATTTCCTTCAAAATCTAATCAGTTCGAACTTTAAGTCATAAAATTAGATCAAAATATCCACTATGAATGACCTTTCTTTTCTTCTTATATTAAGGACAAAATTTAGTAATAATTATCCAATTTCACCACGGGAAATTCATTAATTTCCAACTGGGTCACTTAAATACCATCCAAATTTTATTAAAGAAATAGTATAACTTTTCAAATAAACAAATAAACCGCATATGCCTTGCATATACCTCTTAACAAAGACAAGTTTGGTTGGATTTATCCTCAAGCTAAAATGTGGTATGTTGCTTAGAGTTAAATTGTGGAATTTGACCATTCACAATCTTACTTCTCTAAAGTTTGGTATCTTTCTTTAAAAATTAAAACATTATTACCAAAAAAAAAAACTAAGCTAAATTTAGAATAATAAATTAAATTCATTTCATATATGAGCAGAGATGACAATTTTCACTAGTCTAGTTTGAAGTTAACGAGTTCTACCCGAGTTGATTAGATTTCAAATTGGCTCAAACTTTTGTTTTGATTTCAAGTTTTTGGTCGAGCTCAGATTTGGGTTACAACTCAATCCAATGATCAAATGCATTAAATAAAACGATGTCGTTTTAAGCAAAAAGATATTTTTTAATTTAAAATTTAAAAATTGAATTTAACTTATACTTAATGACATAAACAATGTAAATTATGCAAGTTGTTGGCTCAAGTATTCTTTTTGACTCTAAAGCATTACATTCCTATCAATGCCCACTTCAACAATTCCCACATGTCACTTTTTCTTCCTTATAAAACATGCATACATGTGTAGATAATTGGAATTTTTAAAAATGTTTTTTTAACAAAATACGTTTTTGTTGAAATTTCTCACCAGTCTGTCAACTCTCAACATGATTTCAATGGATTCAATTGTAACACCCCACTCGCATCTGACACATGCATGTGCACCCTTCGGATACACGTGCACATGCCTAATATAAATGGTGTGTTAACTATTTCACCTTCATTATATCACATGGCATCGTATGTAAAACCAAAAATAACACATTGTCTGAAAACCAAAATTTTCCTCATTTCATTTCTCAAACTATACTTTACACTGTAGCATTAACCATTATCCATATTTTACAATGTCAACCTAGAGTGTTTACAACTCAGTTTACATAATATGCTACATACATGAAGAAACTTAAACAAAAATTAAAACAAACTATTTCTTCAGTCCCAACTGACTGACCTTTGAGCCATATCTGATGTTGGCCCCCGAAATATTTTGTCGAATTAAGCATGATAGTTATAGAATAAGCATAGAATTTGAAATTATTATTGGATTTAATTATTTATTTCAATTTTGATTTTATTTCATTAGTTAGTGAAATTAATGTCTTAAGAAGGAATAAGGGGAATCTTGGTATCTTACTATGTTAAGAAAGTCAAGAAGCATTAAAGGAAGGTAGGAATGACTTTTCTAGTCATTAAGGGCATAATAGGTAAAGGAACAATGTTGTCTTGCTTTAGGAAGAAGGAAA
>JANQBM010121099.1:0-25786 GCA_025594535.1 Erythroxylum domingense | reverse complement strand
TAATAATAATAATAATAATAATAATAATAATAATAATAATATTATTATTATTATTATTATTATTATTATTATTATTTGTTGATTTATTTTAACTAAATTTTCATTATATATTATCATTTTATTAAAATTTGAAAAAATTAAGCTTCATAAACTTTTGCAACTAAATTATCAATATCATGACCAATGTGGGAAGCTCTTCCCTCTCTTTAAAATATCTTCTCTTTCTTTTCTGTTGCTCATTTTCACCAAGATCACAATTTTAATCCATATCTCTTTAGCCTCTTTATTTTTTCTCAATCTTATTGACAACATGCTCCTATGCTTTCCCTATCTCTAATATCTCCATTTAGTTCCTCCATAGCTATTCAACTATAAAGTTACAGCTACTAATTTTTTTTTCTCTTTTATATATACTAAGTCTAGTTTATTTTCTTGCCTATACTTGTTTCACCTATCCTCATTCCGTCTTCCCTTTCCCTAGTATTCAACAGTGTTTTCTTACCTTTCCTTTTAAAGAAGCAACTTTTAACTTTCAAAATGTCTAGTTTCTCTTCTTCCCAAAACAGGTAAAACTTCTTCTGTCAAGCTTTCCTCCCCTCTTTTAAGTGCTTCGTCCTCTCACCATTAGCTATGATGAAGCAAAAAGCTCCCAAGAACCTGATAAGGGAATGGTTTCTTTTACTTATCCAAATCTTATTGATCCAAAAGATATTAATGGAACAAATAAGTTAACAAACAACTGCAGGAAAACTTTATGCTAGGTTATTAGTGATAGTTCTCCAATTGAAGTATTCATTACTTCCTTTCCTTATGTAATAAAGGGCAATTCATAGTCACTTCAGTAAAAGAGATTTTAAAGTCAGGTGCAGCCAAGCAGAGCACATCCTTAATTGGTCTTTTTTTTATAGAAGATCTACATTCCCTATTATACAAGCTTGGGCTAATTTCCATTAGAAGAAGATAGGGCTATAAGAAAATTTAATCAATCAATAGGGGTTTTGTTTCTTTAGATTTAGCATAACTGAGGTATACAAGATAATAGAAGTTGATCCATTGCATATGAATGACAAACCAACTTTTCTCTAAAAATGGGCACTTAGAGTGCAACTGGATTAACTGAAATTTAGGCACATCCTATTCTAGATCAATATTCATAATATTCCATTTGAATCTTGGTCCAAGACAGGTTTAAGTTATCTTGTAAGTTATATAGGGAAACTTATATGTATGGATGAATTCACCACTTCTATGAAAAGGATGGGTTTTCTAGAATATATGTCCAAGCTAACATTAGCCAAAATCTCTTAGGTATAATACCTATAATGAGATTAAATAAACTAGAAGAATTAGTGGATTACTCAGTTCAGGTTTCTTAGCATCGAAAACCCTCCTCAAATAGCAAGGGAAGTAGTGGATAAAAATAAATAAAATATTTTTCAAGGCATATTAATTTGAGCTATTGGGAATGGAAAACTCAAATCCAGTAAAAAAAAAGTTCATGGAGAATAGGCAAATGCTCTACTTCTCCAAATGTGATAGATAAAAGAATCGAGGAATGGAAGCAAGAAATGCATCCACGAGGGATATACTTAACCTAAGGAAAAGGAAAGTATCTCACTTGAAAGTTAAAAATAAACGATTGCTTCTAAAACCTAGATTTTTCACTTAAGGAGGCTCTTCTACACAGAGGTTTTTTTTCTTCTTCTTCCATAAGAGTTTAATATCTTATATAATCCAGAAAACATAAAGTTTTATTGAACCTCGCATATGTTCTTGGATGAAACATCCCACGATTATGGGAATTGGCATGATTTCCATGATTGTGGGATCTTGCAACAGAATGCTTCCTCTTCTCTTCTCCTCTTTGATCTCTAGCTTAATCTTCAAGTTGCTCAATCTTCATTCATACATAAAAATAATCAATTCTTACCCTAAATTAACATCAAATATAAAATAACAATAATGAAAATCAAACTAAACGAAAACATACAAAATGAATCCTAAAATACAAATATAATAAACTATTATGCAAGAAAAACATGTCAAATACTTAGAAAAACATAGACTAATGTAAAACTATCAACTTCCCCACACTTAAATGTTTACTTGTCCTCAAGCAAAATAAATACAACCAATCAATTCCATCACTTCATTTTCACAAAGATCAAAGCATACAATCCCTCAAATTTTAGTTAACTCAAATATCAAATTACTACACATATCATGACTACTTTTTCATTAGTGTATATAAGCAAACTCAACAAATGGCGCCATCACTCAAAGATAAGTATAGATGCAAACTGAATCTTTTTCACGGTTTCACTCATTTCTCTCAAGTGTTTGATGATTAGTTTTTCACTCAAACTTCCTATAGGAGACTACACTACTATAGGCTTGCTAATGCACTAATTCTCCTCTACAATTATTGCATGCATAAATAGATCAAAAGGACTTGCTTAGGGTTGTAAAGCGATAAGGGTTAAGGTGGGTAAAGAAGAAAAAGGGTTTAATATAAGGATTTGCAAAGTAAATAGTGGGTAAAAGGGATAACAAAACATAATTTTGAGATACATAAGTGTAAATATGCTACTACTTTGCACTTACTGATGTTACTTAAGTGTTCTTCCTTTTTCTTTTTTTCTTTGCATTTTTTTCAATTTTCTTTGTTTTTCTTAATACATGGAATAACTTATGAATAAAATAGCAGCTAAATACCATGTGATTCAATAAAAAAAGTGTCCTCAATTCATCTTGGTAAAAATTTTCACAACGATTTCAACTAATGTATTACTTCTACTAAGCTTATGAATGGGTAGGTTAATGGGGTTTTAGGTTTTAAAATTTTAGGTATTTTCAAGAAACAAAATGGTTAAGGCTCATCAAGGGTAGCAAGGGATAATCAAAGGTGAGTCATTTAAGCCAAAGGTTACTACGAAAAGGGCCTTAATCATCTCTATTAAGCATGCATAGTAGACTCAAATTGATTCAAAGTAAGTTCTGAAGGTAATAACCCAAGGAAGCATCACACAACAAAGAAATAGAATGACTATAGATGGAGTCATATAGGCTCAATACTCACATTAGCTCAAATGAAAATTCATTATGCATCTTTACACTGCCTCATTGCTCAAATGTCAAATTGTGAGTAAGCTTATGTAACCAACTACTTTTCATACCTCAATATGGTTCACTTTCTACTCAAGTAGCCTAATCCAAGTTCAAGCATGCATTCAATCTAATTCGAACTAGTATGAAAAAATCTCATGGCAATACCCATCAAAATGATTCAAGTGTGGTTCCATTGCTTAACACAAAACAACATGATATGCCTAAACATGCATCCTAATTAACAGAATGCAAACAGTGATTAAAACAATGCTATTGACAATGCAAGTGTCACCTCTACACACTTAAGTAATACATTGTCCTTAATGTGACAAGGCCACCATAAAATAAAGAAAATGACATCAAACCAAAAAAAAATGACAGCAAACTAAACAAAAGACATGAAACCAAACAAAAGAAATTAAACCAAACAAAAGAAATGACAAAATTTAAAAGTTTATGGTATGAAAAACTTATGGAGATTGTGGTGGCGATGTTGTTGGCGAAGGGGCTTTAAAATTATTCCCATAAAAGAATTAAGAACATAAATTTATGCAAAAAATAAATGCTTGGTGCTTTAGATTAAAGTGATTGGTGCATTTCGAGAGTCAAAATTTGCTTCACCCGTTAGACTTTTCCAGTAATTATCCACATAAAAGTCATCGTGATCATATAAAATTTTTGTGTTTGATAAATCAAAAATTGAACGAATGACATGATAATCAAGTTTATGGACATCGCCAGCTAACCTAAACCAAAATTCATCCATTTCAAGGTTATAGCGTACTGTGGTGAAAACTCTAAAGTCATAATAGGATAAATAGGCACATCACAACGAATGAATCTATTCCAACCTATGTTTGTAGCTAATAGCTCAACATTTCGCCTCACTCCTATGATTTCTAATAATTCAAAATCAAAGTATCGAGGAGTGATTAATTCCTTATCTTTAAGGTCTCGGAAACGTATACCTTTATCCTCTGAATAAATGGGGAATGGGGCACAAAAAATTGTCACCAAATCGGGTTTACCTTCATCGAAGACTTGAAGGCGTAATTCATCAGTCAATTTCTGAGCTGCCATCTTCTTCAAAGCCATTGGAAGATGAAAAGCTGCAAAAGTAAACGAAAGAGAGATGAATTCATTTTTAGAGAGAGAAAAAAATCTTGCCTAAATCCTTGTATTTTTGAATGATTAATGCATGATAAGAGTAAAGGATTGAAAGATTTATGAAAAGAGATGAAGAAAATACCAAGAATCTAGTAGAAGATGAAGGATTTTAGAGAGTGGGGGACTAGACTTTCAGAGGTTTAGAGAGAGAGCGTTAAAAGTTGAAGATGAAGAAAGAAGAAAAGAAGAGGGAGTTTTAAAATTTTTCCTCAGATGGAATTCCCACGATCGTGAGTTTTCTTTCCAGAAACTTTCTGGAGAGAATTCCCACGATCGTGGGAATCACACCCATTCTTATGATCATGGGATTACTCTCCAGAAACTTTCTAGAGAGTCTTCCCATGGTTGTGGGAAACTTACCAATTCTCATGATCATGGGTTAGAGTAATTTCCTCACTTCTAAACCTTCTTCCAAGCTTAGCATGCATTCTCAATGATCCCACAACCCACAAACACATCAAAATAATATTACCAACAAAAAATTAAAAGGGAAAAAAAGTTGAAATTTAAACAAGCTCCAAATAAACATCAATCTAACTCAAACCAAACATAATCATAACTGAATAAATTAAACAAATAAATAAACAAAGACAATCAAAAGAAAATAGAATTCTATAGGTTGCTTCCCATGTAGTTCTTCTTTTAACATCGGTAGCTCGACTCTTCCTTTTGCTCATGGTGGCTCAAATGAATGGTATAATGGTAGTGCAAAAACAGATCTCAAACTCTGCGCATGAGCTACCCTGGTATGGATTCCACCTTCCTTGTGGTTTTGCTTCCTTCTCTCTCTCTTACGCAATCATTTCTTTCTGAACGCATTCCCAAGATGCTCAATATCTTCCCATTCTCCTCGGGGTTCAGGTTCCTTGATATCCATTAGGGGTAAAGGAGAATGATAGTCTTTCTTTGACACCTTGAAGGTTAATTGCTCCTTACCTACTCTCAGAGTTAGTTCACCCCTATTAACGTCAATGATCGAGCGAAAAGTAGCTAGGAACTGTCGTCCAAGGACCATAGGGGTTTTTGTATCTTCTCCAATATCCATTTTGTAGAAATCTGCGGGGAAGATGAATCTATCAATATATACTTGCACGTTTTTAATAATCCCTTTCGATTGGTGCACTGTTCTGTTGACCGTTTTCATTAATATCTTCATTGGCTCTGGCTCTCCTAACCCTAATTTCTGACTAAAAGTGTAGGGAATCATGTTGATAGTAGCTCCCAAATCCATAAATTCCCTATCTATGTTGACTCCATTGATACTGCAAGGAATGAAAATGTCCCCTAGGTCTTCTTTCTTTTGTGCTATGTTAGGATATCCTCCTGTTATGTGCTCCTTCTACTTTTTCTTGACTGGTTCCTTTAACGTGAGTTTTGTTTGGAGTTGATTCGTTATATCCTTAACCTTGTTTGACTTAACCTCCTTAAAATTCTTTATTGCTTTACTTGAACTTGACTTTAACTAAGCAAAAATAGGATACCGAATCCCAAGATGAGGCTCCTTTATCGACCCACTTACTAGCTCACTTGGAAGGACTTCCAAAATTGTTTATCCTTCTTTTTTGTCTCAGTCTTCCTTCACATATTCATTTTTCTTTTCCTGTGTTTACATGATGACCATGATCCGTTCCTTTGGGTTGACCTCAATATTGCTCGGTAGATTACTTACCTTTCTAGATGATAATACATTAGCGAGTTGACCTACCTGAACCTTCAAATTGTGGATGGATGAGGCATAATTCTTCACAATATGGTCAAACTTTGTTTCCATTGTCTTGTGACTTTCCTCCTAGATGACAAACATGCTCTTCTGATTCTCTTCTTGAGCTGCTAGTTTGGACCCCAAAACCTCCATCATCTTGTCCATTTGGCTCTCCATCGATCCAATTCGATCTTACTGAAATCTCGGAGGTCCTTATGATCTTACTGAGCCACCTGCATTGTTAGTGCTCCAAGAAAAATTTGAGTGGTTTTTCCACCCTGGATTATAGGTATTCAAATAAAGGTTATTACCTCTCTGTAGCTCACCCAGGTAATTTACTTGTTTGGTACCACTAGCTTCCAACAGAAAACACTTAGCTAAGCCATAGTTGTTCTGCCCATACGACTCATATTGAACTTGCATCGCCTTAGTTGTAGATGAAGTTGCTGCTTGCATGCTATTCAATTGCTTAATAAGGGCTATAATCTGGGCCTACAAAGTAGTAATAGAGTCAATAGGATGTATACCCTTTTGCTCCTTCTATCCCTATCCACTCCTCTTGCTTGGCCACATGCAACTGTTGCTCGCCAACTCCTCCAAAAGGTCACGAGCTGCTTCAATGGTCTTCCTCATTAACGAATCTCCAATAGTTATATTTATGGTTCCTCTTGTGCTTAGATTCACACCATTGTAAAACGTATGCAACAGGAACTCCCTCGGAAGGTTATTATGGGGAAAGCTTCTCTGCAATTCTTTAAATCTCTCTTAGGCTTCATAGAGAGATTCCCTATCATTTTGCTAAAAATTCGTGATCTGCTTGATGATCCTCATCGTTTTTGTTAATAGAAAGTACTTTGCGAGGAATGCTTGGGCTAGCTGTTCCCAAGTAGTGATTTGCCCCGAATTAAGTGAGTTTTCAAAGTGAAACAAAACAATCTTATCTTTATTGCATCATCGGACATTCAGTTGAACCAAAAAGTATCGCAAGTCTCCAAAAATTGGTAATGTGGGCATTCTGACTCTTGTTGGATAACCCATAAAATTACACACTATTTTGCAATATTTTGAGGAGTGTCAACTTGATTTTGAAGTTTGTAGCTTTAACCACTAGCCTCGTAACTCCTTGAGGACTAAATCCTGGCCTCATAAAGTCTATCAGTGTGCTGTCAGCTATTCCTTGTTGTCCTTCTTCAGCCATATCTCTTTGTGTAAGATTTCGGTGCTTCGCTCTCCTTAACTCTCTTTCGTGTATTTTAATATCAAGAAACTCATCTTCACTAAATTCTGTCAATCTTCGCTTGCTCCATCTGTTCATGCACCTACAAATACACAAGGAAAAGTATAAAAATTTTTTAAATCAAAGTAATCTAAACTAAACAAGATGCTAAACAATCAATCCCTAGGAACGACCCCAAAAAATTGTTAATGAATTTTACAAAATAGTCTACTAGTGTTATAATAAAAAACCACAAGTGTACGGGTTGTGACTTATAGTTAAAAAGAAAATATCAATCCCACAGGGATTGATGCTTAGGCACCACTTAATTAGATCAATCTTTGTTTAAGAAACGCAATTATTTAATGGAAATACTCTAGAAAATTCAATTAAAGTTAAATGAAAAACAATGAATAATTAATAATACCAAAATGCAGGAAATCAAAATTCAAGGTTTTAACAACTAGAGATCACTTTCTCCCTATCTTGACTCCCTCCTATTTTATTAATCGAATTGTGTCTCACCTAAAATGTCGGATTATATTAAATACCCTCTCCCAAGGTGCAATTAATTGTCCCTAATCAAATTAAAAGGAGTTAATTGAGCAATCTCTCAATTTACCCAATCACTCCACCAATTTAACTAGTTATTAAGTTATCCTATGGGTGATCAATTAAAATAGCGAAGATCTCTCTTTTAACTAGTCAATTAACTTGATCAATGTAAGTCTATAGGTTGCCAATTCTCATTGTACAATCCTACACAAATTCCTAACTTAATCTCTCAATTTATTGCAAGGTATATGTATATAATCAACATTCATCAAAGACATCTATCATTTAATTCAATAAAATAGTAGTTTAACAAGATAGTTCAAAAGTAATCCCTAAAATTAAATCAACCACTTATGGTGTCTATAACATCACCAACATTCAAATATTCCATTTTACAATTGCTAGAAGAGATAAAAATGATAGAAAATTGAGTAAAGAAACTCCTTCTCTTCTTTGGTGTTGATGTACTATTTTCCTAATTGTGATTGATGATCCTTAAATCTCCACCTTCCTCAAGACTTAAAACCTGAATTTTTCACTTAAAGAGGCTCTTCTACATGGAGGTTTTTTTTCTTCTTCCATAGGAGTTTAATATCTTATATAATCTAAAAAATCTAAATTTTTATTGAACCCCACATATGTTCTTGGATAAAACATCCCACGATCCTGGGAATTGGCATGATTGCCATGATCGTGGGATCTTGCAATAGAATGCTTCCTCTTCTCTTCTCCTCTTTGGTTACTAGCTTAATCTCCAAGTTGTTCAATCTTCATTCATATATAAAAATAACCAATTCTTACCCTAAATTAACATCAAACATAAAAGAACAACAATGAGAATCAAACTAAACGAAAACATACAAAATGAATCCTAAATTATGACAATAATAAACTATTATGCAAGAAACACATACCAAATACTTAGAAAAACATAGACTAATGCACAACTATCACTTACCTATGAGGTAAACCATTTTTTCTAAAGTAGTTAACAACATACCAAAGAGTTTATAAGGAAAAAACCTTGATAAAGCTTTAGTTAATAAACTTTGGTAGATGGAATTCTTGGGTAGTAGGGCTATTTTTGGAAACAACCTCACTTCTGATCACTCTCTAATAATAATCTATAAGATGTTCACTACTCCAACAAGAACCACTTCATTCAAGTTTATAAACTTCCTAATAAAGCTTGAACGCCATCAAGAGGTAATTAAAGTAGGTATGGATTATGAAGTAAAGGGATATAAGTAATTCAAATGTTTTAAAAAGCTTTAAATAATTAAAAAGGGTTAGAGAACTACATCATAATTATATAAGAAGAAAATGTCTAGAAATTAAGGAGGACAAAGAGAAAGCTCACACAGGTTTTATTTGAGTTATATCTAGATCCAAAGAACAAAATCAAGATAAAGACGAAATATTGACTCTATGTAATTATTTTAGAGCACTAGAAGCTAAGAGTTCTCTATTTAGATAAACATCAAGGGTGCAATGGATGCAAGAAAGTCACAAAAACTCCCATCTTTTCTTTACTTCCATGTTAGCTAGAAGAAACTCAAATAAAATTATAGACCTTATTAAAGAGAATGGGGAAAAGGTACGGGACTAAAAGGAGCTGTAGGAAGTAATTCTCAAGTATTTTCAGAATACCTTAGGTTCCTTAATTAAGTGTTGCTCCTTAATTTAGCTTATAAACTCATTCATTTCAAAGTCTATATCTGTAGAACATTCTTTAGAGCTCATCAAACCAATCAACTCTAAAGAGATATGGACAACTTTATTTAGTTTTAACTCTAACAAAGCCCTGGGGTCTAAATGGTTTAAATGAAATTATTTATCAAGAAATCATGGAGTTTGATAAAACCTCAAATCTACAGAGTTATACTAGAAATATTTAACTTGGGGAAACTTCTCTAGGAACTCATAAAACTCATATATTCCTTGTTCATAAGAAGCCAAATCTTAACCCCCTTGAAAGAATTTAAGCTAATTACTTTCTACAACACTATTTACAAAATTATATCCTAAATTATTACTATTATGCTAAATTTTGTTCTGGATTTAATGATTTGTAAGTCTTAAGATGCTTACTTAAAAGGAAGAAATATAGATGAAAATACCCTACTGGTGTAAGAGCTTTCAAGGAATATCAAAAAAGGGCTCTATTAAGAAAATTGACCTATATATGGCTTTGATTCATTCAACTAGAAATCCTTACTACACTTTTTGAACAATTTATCAAAATTTCTTCCTTTAGTGTATTAGTGAATGCTAATCAAACTTAGGAATTCAAAGGTGTGAGAGAAGTCAGATAGGGAGACACTATCCTCTTCTCCATTTATGTTAAAGTGGTAACTAGGGTCATTAATCATGACATTATAATGGATTAGACCTTTAAATTCCATAACAAATCTAGCAAACAAATAATTATGAACCTCTATTTTGATAATGATTTAATCTTGTTTATGCTTTTTTTTGCTGGGAAAAATTCCCAAGCTTTGTGGCTCTATGTGATTGTTGGTTTGAAGCTAGGAAAGCTACCATTCAAATACCTAAGAATCGTTATTTCAATTAAAAAAACTGATATATGATGACTGCCAACCCTTGTTTAATATATTTTATAAAATAATTAGCCATTAGGAAAAAAAGAGAGATTGTCTTATACAGAGAGTATGCAACTTATTAAATCCATTCTAAATAACCTATATGTTTATTGGATCTCACATATAACTCTTCTTAATAACATCATAAGAGCTTTGGAGAAAATGATAAGGAACTTTCTATGGACTAGGGATGTTTATAAAATATCAAATTCCAAAATCAAATGGATAGAAATTAGAATGTTAAGAAAAGATGGAGCCTTAGGTATTTAACCTATACAAACAATCAACAATTTTTCTAGTCAAAAGAATATAAAGACTCCAAAGAGATAAGGAGACTCTTTAACCACCATAGGTTTAGCCTCATTACTTAGAGAACCAAAGCTTTAGGGAAATCAAACCTAGGTTTAACTCTTCTTGGACGATAACCATGCTACAAATACTTAAGCTAAGGAGGAATCATTGTGAGGAATTAAAGTTCAATATATGGAATCAAGAAAACACATGGATCTGGTTTGACAATTGGAGTAAAATTAGGCCTTTTTTGTATGATTTATAAAGCGTATTAATTAAGGAACATACTAAATCCTAAAGCCAAAGTTAGTGAGCTCATAAGTGGCAATGAGTGGCGTATTTAACACCAAAGATTCTTTATTATTCATGACAATTTTTGAAAGTAAAATCCTAATTAACAGATGAAAGATAACATAAGGTGTTTAAGATATGGTTTTGTAGTCTTTGACAATCAATATTGTTATTAATTATTTAAAAACTCAGTAACTAGAATACATTACAGAAAGTTGGTATGATGTAAGCAAATTCCCCTTAACTCAGTAACTATCCTTTATCTTATGGCTCACCATCAGAAAAAGGTTGACTACCCTTGACAAAATCGAGAGTCCCCTCAACCTTAATCTAATATGTACTTTATAATACTGAGCCTGAATCAGTAGATTGCATATTCTTTAATTGTAACTTCTCCAAAGGGTTATGGATGAAAATCTAAGAGATGATTAATCACAACTATAATGATGATGATTGGGAGCATATACTTTTATAGGCCTCTAAAATATGACATCTAGAGAAAGAATATTGCAAATTATTCAAGATAGCAGTAACCCCTAAAATATAGGTTATTTGAAAAGAAAGGAAGGAAAGAATTTTAAAAAATAAAGTATAGATAAGTTGATAATTTATCAAAACATAATCAAATAGATAAGAGGAATCATCTTACAAATAATAATATGAGCTAAGTAATAGTAAGCAGGTTAAGGAGATGGAGAATCGGATAATATTAGCAATATGGTGCTCTAATCCTATACTTTTGTCATGGAAGATGAAGCTTCTATCGAGATGATGCTGTATGGTCTAGAAAGGATGGCTAATACCTTAGAAAATACATGTCTCCAAGTTCTAAATAAGGTGAATGATTTGCCTTCGATTGAAAGATTTTTCTTTAAAACAAGGGAGAAAGATAACTTCACAAGTTCAATTCCAGACCAGGATGAATAAAGTTATTTACTATATAAACGAGCTAATATGCTTTTATAAATTAGTTAATCAATAGGTGCTTCTTGTATCACTTATAACTCCTCTAAGTGCTTTTTTCATTAATTCTTTTTTAAAAAGTTGAAAAATTGCATTTTTAGAAGACTAAAGGGCTTTTTAAATCACTAACACCTAATTAATTGCTTGTTGGGTGCTATTAGGGACTAATAAGTGGAATTAGAGCGGCTTTCTTTTTTAATATTTCAAACAAAAATTTTAAGAAAAGAACATTATTTCATATCTTGGTGTATCAATATTTTCATCTAGCCATAAAGGGCAAAATATTAGTAAAGTTCCTTTCTTTAATAGAAATGATTTTCTTTATTGGAAAAATAGAAGATAAATTTTTTACGGTGGCCAAAAGTATTGAATTATAGGAAATTATTTCTAATGGTCCATTCATTCTTAAAATTAAAGATGATTGGAAAGTTCCCAAGCTAAATAATTAGATCCATAAGGTAAGAAACTTATCTCTTTAAATAACAGGGCCATACATTCTTATTTTATATATTAGGAAGGACATTTGTATAGTGAAAAATTTTCCCTAAAGTGGCAAATGAGAATGGTACATCCTTATCCAAACATGCGCATAAATTATATGTTTTATATGACCAAAGATTATAAAATATCATTTGAGAGAAAAATTATGCACATATATATATATATATATATATATATATTTATAACAACATTGCATTTTTTGGTGAGGGAGAAGGAAAATATTTATATAATTGATCTTTGTGATCTATGTAACCAAAATATAAGGTGGTTAACATCTATAAGTGAAGACATATATATTTGACATAGGGGACTTAATGACACAAGTATGGAACTTATTAATAGACTTTCAAGTGTCAAGTTTTAAAAAGAAAAATTGTATACTAGAATTTTATAATTTATATAAATTTGTTTATCCATATTAGAGTTACTTGTTAGTTGGTAAATTTTACGCAATTTTTATATTAGATAGTTTTAGTAGGTTTATATAGATATTATTTTTAATAAGTAAAGATGAATTCTAAAAGGAAAATTTCAAGTTGGTTAAAATAGTTTAGAATGAAAAAAAAACTCTCTACATCGGTTATGAGTGATTATAGTGGGGAGTTTGAGAATGAAAGGAGAAAAACAATTTTTTGAAGATAGTAGCTACTTTTACAATTTATATTCTCCTAAGACCTTAATAAAATGGAGTTGTTGAGAGAAAAACTAGGATATTACAAGACGTGGCTAAGAAAATGATAAATGATGATGACATTTTAAAAGTAATTTTGGTCATAATCCCTAGGAATTACATGTCACATCTCTAATAGGGTCTATATAAGAACAATTATTAATATGACACCATATGAACTTTAGTATGGAAAGAAGCCAAAGATTAGTTATTTCAAAGTGTTTGGTTGTCAGTATTATATTTAAAATATTAATCATAACTTACAAAAGTTTGATTCCAAAGTGAATGAAGAATTTTCTTCTTGATTATTCCTTAACTAATAAAGCGTATATAGTGCGAAATTGGAATATTCTTATCATTAACGTGTCTATGCATATTATTTTTGACTAAGCTAACCCTTTTTCTTCTAATAAAAATCTTGAAGATGATGATGTAGATCTATCCAAATTTTTTGAGGTAGCTCTTAAGGAGAGCGAGAATGATAAAAAGAGACACCTCATATAAGCCAAACATACAAATTATTGAACTAAAGAAGATTATAGAAGATTCATCCTTCATATCAAATCATGAAAAATGTTTAACAAAGGATAATTATTAGATCACATATTAGAGATATATTTATAAAGCTTTCATTTCCAAAATTCAACCTAAGAATATAGAAGAATCTCTTAGAGGTTGGATTCTTGATATAAATGAAGAATTAAAACCAATTTGAGAGAAGTAAGGTGTGGACCTTAGTATCTAGACCTAAAGACCACAAAATCTTTGATACCAAATGAGTGTTTAGAAATAAACTAGATAAATTAGGTATCATTATGAGAAACAAATCTATATTGGTAGCTAAAATGATAGGCCCCTATCTTGTAATGACTAGGTGACCTATCCAACACTCCATTGTGGCTCTCTAGTCAATATTTGAGTTGGTTGGAAAGTTCCCATGAAGCTAAGCCTATTGTAGTTGTTAAAGAAAAGCTTCAATTCATAATAAGAAATGTAAACAATGGAGCATTGTTTTTCAGTTTATTAAAAATTTTGGCAGCACAACGACTATATTTTGACATCCCAAAAATTTCAAAGTCCCTGTAAAAGTTTAAAACAATTTTATCATCACATCAGTCTTTTAACTCCAAATTGTGGACTTCAAATCCACTCACATGTAATCTCAAATAGTTACATCAATAAACTTTAAAAAACTAAAACAAAGTTATGCATTCCATTTAAAAACCTTTATACACATCCATTCTTTATACAAATTTACTTTCCAAAACATGTTCAAAGATATGGAATAGTTCTAAAAAATATGTGCAAGGCAAAATAAAAACGCTTACACAGCAACACTTGACGAAGTTGACTACTCGCAAGGTGGAGTCCCTGCTACTGAATGACCTGAGCGTGCACCTAGGAGCTTTTATTTAAAAACAGAAAATAAAGGGTGAGCTAAACGAGCTTAGTGAGTATTATTGGTTTCAGATAAAAACATTTATACAAATATTAACCTCCATAAAAGAAAAAAATTGTTTTCATTTTAAGTAATCACCAATGTTCTTACAAAACACATTTTTTTCTTTTCATAAGATTAATGCATATGTAAAACAAATCATATAAATTTTTTTGAGATCGAGTTCCACTTTTCTTGTAAAGTATATAGCGATGGCAATCAATACTTTGATAAACTTTCTTTTTAAAACATAACTTATCAATAATTTTCTTTGCCATATTGTACCTTTAGGTGTAAGGCCACAGAGCTGGTTTTGTATCGTTTACCTATGCTTGGTTAACCTCTATATAGTTATTGTTATTAAGCTGGTTCTGCATCGCTTACCCATAATGATGCTATTACTATATATAAATAAGTGGATACAGAGTTAGTTCTGCATTGCTTACTCGTAACAGTGCTAGCACAATATATACTCCATACGTGTAAAGGGTGACTCATAAGACATACTTACAAATACAACACTACCAATGTTAGGATGTACTTTGATGGATATAATTGTATATATAAAGACCTAACGGCGTACTATAGGCTAATCGACGATTAATACATGAGCGTTCCTCATTTCAATACCAATTTAAAAGATATTCAAAATCCATTTCTATGCCAAGTCAAAGTATATGCAAATTTCAATTCAATGCCAATTCAAAGCATGCGTACATCTTATTAGTTTCCAAGTGCATTCAAAACTCAATTCAATGCTAAATCAAAATCTCATGAAGATTAACTTTTAAATTCAACTAGTAGCACCAATGGAATTATTCATAAATATACTTTTCATAGTAAGGTAAAAATCATCTTTATAAAATCAATTTAAAGGTACACTCACTGTTTGACATTTATCATTAACCACCTTCACATATCTGTTGCTTTTTCTTTATTAGCCTCAAGTCTATGGTGACAAGAAGACTTTATTGTCTTATTCAGCTATGAGGGAGACCATTGAAGGATTCCTAAAACCTACTAAGTACATCCATAACTTACCACTTTGTTTTACAAAATTTAATGACAAAGCGCTTAGCCAAAATGTTAGCATTTTGTAAGATTAAAATTTTGCTTTCTTTTCATTCAATCATTGAACAACCATTGAACAACTTCCATGATTTATACATGTTGTCTTCTTTCCATTTAAATAACGTACATAGTGTATACCTACTGTTTTCCTTACATTAAACCATTGAACTATACCTATTGTTTTCCTTACATTAAATCATTGAACTATGTACAACAAACATACTGCCATTAAACAGCTATTAAGCCACTTATATAGAATCTACATACTGCCAATTAATACCCATTGCATAACATACATAAGATATGGATATACATGTTATTTTCCTGTCCATTTACCATGTAGTTTTTCTCTTCATTTAACCATGCCTCCATTTGCTCCTTCATTTTCACATATCAAATGTTCAAATTAGGTTTTAAAGTCTTCTAGACATTTGTTCCCCTATGTCTCTAAATTTCATATCATAAAAAATCATGCCATCTCAACTTCTAAATTATGAAACATGTACTAAAAATCACAAGATACTTCAACCCAGGGATAATATCAGCTTCCCATAATCGATCTCAATTTTTAATATCATTAAGCTAGAATTAGGTCTAGGTCTCTTCTAGATATTTTTAGTATTATGTCTTAGGTTTCTTTTAAATTTATAATCACCTAATTTGGATTTATGTAGACTAATTTATGGCCAAAACACAAGGATTGTTTAAGGAAACTGAGAATCCTAATACATAATTTCACTAAACATAGTTAGGAAAACTTACCACTTTCTTTCAATCTTTTGGAAAATTGCAAGCTTTCTTCGAATCATGCTCAAACATTCATGCAATTCATAAGGAAATTCATGTTTCCAGCTTAAGCATTCACATGACTAGCTAAAAAGGATGGACAAGAGTGGTTTAACATACCTAAAATTAGATGGTAACGTGTTGCACATCGTTTCCCTGCATGAAGTTGGCATTGATGGAGGTGCTGTCCACAATTAGAGGCTTAAACAACATATAGAAATTTTTTTCTAAAGGG
Source organism: Erythroxylum domingense (assembly GCA_025594535.1). Taxonomy (NCBI): domain Eukaryota; kingdom Viridiplantae; phylum Streptophyta; class Magnoliopsida; order Malpighiales; family Erythroxylaceae; genus Erythroxylum; species Erythroxylum domingense. The sequence continues at coordinate 9,189 of JANQBM010121099.1, read as the reverse complement.
AACAACTTGGAGATCTATGCATGAAGGGAGCAACTGTAATTTAATAACATCAATTCTAGTCCAAGGGATAAGTGAGGCTTCGATCGAATGAAGGTGGAGCAGCTCCTCTATTATTTTTGTTTAAGCTACACGTTAAAGAGGGTTGTCCTACACGTCGCAAGGTAAATTTCTAACAGCTGTTCATTATATAATCTCTTACCTTCTTTGTTTAATTAATCCTTTAACTCCTTACCTCATCTATGACAATTCTTGTCCCTTAAATATAACAAATTGGTTTAACTTTGTCTCACCAAAATGACACAAGTCCACACTATGAATTGGTCCCTCATGTAATGAATTTTATGTCCTTCACATCTACTCCTTCATAAATGTGAAAACATAAGATTTTCATGCATTCTTGTTCCAAAATAATGAGAACTTCTTCATGTATGTGACAACTACCACTTAAGGTTCATTCATTGTACATGTATTATTTCTTATCCAGAATAATTAAATGGCTTAAGAAAAATTTGTCTAATTTTGATAGAAATTTCATATCCACTTAATATCATGTTACACCTAAATATATCAACATATAAGTTGGAATGAATTACTTTAAGTATCCGTAACTATGACTGATTCTTATGTCTTTATGGTTTAGCCCAAGAATGCTTCAAATTTACTCGACAATAATTTAAAACAAGGTCAATCTTGATCTATCATAAATCTATCCGATTGAATTTTTTTTTGGCCCATTTCCATACCAGTCAACTCCAATATTTTTTGACTATCATTTGACTTTAATACTTTTCATTCAGAGTTAGGTAGGTTCCTAATTCACCTTTTAGGAAAAATAAAATTTACATTATCTCAAAAAAATCATTCACACGAAATGAAATTTTATAGACATATGAAAAGAAAAGTTTGGGGTTTTATATAAAAGTTAAAATCAAGAGGAGGGTATAAATTTAAAGGAACTTTTACATTAGTAGCTAGATTAAAAGCCATTATATTATTTGTTTGATTTGCATTATATGTGAATTTTAAATGTTTTAAATGTATGCTTAAAATTATTTTATTCAATAATAAGTTTATATTGATCAACCTTTAGGTTTTGAAAATCATGATGTACCTAACCATATTTATAGACTTTCTAAAACTTTATATAGTTTAAACAAGCTCTTAAAGGTCAATAGTATAGGTCTAAAGTATTTTTTTTAGAAAATAATTATACTAAATACAAGGTTAAGAAATAATTTTACTAAATGCAAGGTTGATACAACACTTTCCACTAAAAAACTTAACCATGAAATTCAAATTGTTTGAATTTATGTTCATGATATTATCTTTAGTGTAACTAATGAAAGTTTGTGTAAGGAATTTTTTGAGTTTACTAGTAGGTAATTTGAGATGAGCATGTTAAGAGAGCTCAACATCTTTTTTAGACTTTAGATCAAATAAGTGAAGTAAGGCATATTTACAAACCAAGCCAAGTAAACCAAGGAATTACTCACTCTTTGGGATATATTAAGCTAAGCTAATGGAGATATCCATAAGAATCACAATTAAGTTAAAAAAGATGAAAAGTGTAAGTTAGTTGGTATAAAGCTCTCTCGAGGTATTATTGGTATTTTACTTTATCTTACTACAAGTGGACTCAATGTTGTTTATTGTTTTCTTGTATGCTAAATTTCAATCAAGTCCTCAGAAGTCTCATCTTTTAGTTGTTAAGTATATACTTAGATGTTTGTGTGGTACCATATCATTAGGACTTTGGTATCTTAAACATACATTCTTTGATTTCATTGTCTGTTACATTGCAGATTATAAAAGTATTCTTTTATATTAAAAGATCATATTTTATACTCATAAATTACAAAGCAATGTAGTAATTTCATAGTTTAGTAAGAAACACATTCAGTTGTAAACCCTAAGCTTCTTTGAATTTGATATTTACGAAATTTTAGAAATTTTTCTTAAAAGTATTGATTAACTGGAATTGATTTCATAATACGTGTATATATATATTAATTTCATGAAAACTCATTCAGATTGTATTAATTTTGACCTTCAAATTTCTAGGGCCTTAGAATTAGGAATTTCGCATTTTGTTAAAAATTTTAGGGATTTCATAAAGCTGATGCTTGTTTAATGAAATTATAAGTTGTTTGAAGGTTAATAAACCCCAATTACATATGTTGTTGCTTAATTTTTACTTGAATTTAGACTTTAGGTGCTTTTAATTTTTAAAATTTGGGGGTTTCAAAATTATTAAAAGTCATATCTTTTTTTAAATTGATAGTTGTTTAATATAATTAAGAGAACATTTGATGTTTTTTAATAATCAATTTTTCTAAAGTTTGCCAATTCTTACTTAAATTGAAAATTCTCGATTTAGAAATAATGTCAAAATTTATTGCTTTATGGTCACTTTAAACCTATTTAGTTACTATTTTATATTATTAAGGTTCAATTCATAATTTTCATGGTTAAGTTTACTTGATTTTGGTCAATTATGTATAAATTTGATTGAATTTGAAATTTTAGTCAACTTTGAATAGTTAATAAAACTTTTAAACATAAACATTTAAGTAAAAACTTGGACTTTTAAGTAGTTTTCTTTAGTTGGAATATGGATTTGAATCAATGGAGTTAGTTTTTCTTTTAGGAAGTTGTTAGAGTGCTTTATTTTTGTAGGTTATTTTTGACCACTAATCCCTTCCTATTTTTATTCTTAGAATCCTTTCTGATGCGAACTACAAGGATGAAACCTTGAAACTTAACACAAATGATTCATAATCAAGCCTTAAGTAAGCTAAAATCAAATTTAATATAGAAGCTTAACTGAATGATTGTATAGAATCACGAGCTAAAGGTATAAAACAATGTTGAGTCATTGATATGAAAAACTAGAATTAAGATTATAAGATGAGTTGAAAGCCACAAGAAAATAACCTGATAAGTTTGAAAAGTTTTTTTTAAATAAAGAAAAAATTCTCAAAATCGTCTTAATTATCAATGTATCTCTAGTTGAAAAGAAATAACCATTAAATACTAAAAAACAAAACTAAGATTTTAATACCTAAATTAAAAAAAGATTTTGATTCGATATAGTCTGGATCACGGTCATGGGCTAAGTCATATTAACTATAGATATTTTAATGTCATTAGGAACAGTTTAGGCATGCATGTATATGGGATTGTAGATCCTTTTATATCTTTGGGAAGTTGGGCATAGTATGGTACATGCCTATGGCTAAAGAACATAAATCATCCTGTGAACTTGCAAATTAAGATAGGATTTGGGCAATGTCTGGGGCTAGAGATTGTGGATCTTACTTTAACTTTGTGAATTAGTACACAGTTTAGGCCACACATATATTAGAGTTCGTCTCTTGCCACTAAATTTCCTAACAAATTATAAGAGCTAATATATGGTTATATAGGAGGTCGTGTTCACGTCCAAGTATTCTTTAACTTTAGCTTGGACCAAGTGAACCAATACTCGTCCTTTAATTTGACTTGATTTTAAACTTGTAACCACTTCTTTCACTACCTCATTAACCATATCGTGAAACATATTCTTCCTTTTTCACTTAATTAGTCTACTTGGCAAACTCAATAGATCACATATAACTTGATTAATATCATTCTATCCTCCTTTGGAAAGATTCTTCCTTAAATCATTACCTATATTAAAAGGAGTTAAATTAGATATATTAAAAGTAACACTTACATTATGCTTACATGAAAGGTCAAATTTATAATCATTACCATTGATCCATTTTAATAACTTGAAATAAACTATCTCCCTTTGGTTACAACTTTATTATTCTTCAATCTAGAACTTCTCCTTTCATATATACATCCACCCTCAATCACTAAAGTTCAAAGGCAATTTTATTTATACTTTTTTGAATCTTGGATATATATTCTTCTTTCTTCCTTTCCATATATTGTCAAACATTTTCATGTAATTGCTTCACCATTTCATCTTTCTTTTTACCATCTAAGCCACTCCTTTTATGAATTGGTAAAAGAATCAAATTCAATTTAGTTAGTGGGTTAAATTTATAAACATCCTCATATTGTGAATAACCAGTAGTACTATTAACATCTCAATTATATGCAAATTTATTGAACAAAAAATAATCTTCCCAAATTTTCAAATTATTTTAAGCGATAACACATAATAAAGTTGTCAAAATCTTGCTTACTTCCTCAATTTTACCATTCATATAAGGGTGATAAGTAGTTAAAAATAAAAATTTAGTTCCCAACTATCCCATAAAATCTTTCAAAAGTAGTTAGGGAAATTAACATCTTTATTAAACAACACTCCTAGGAACATTATGGAGTTATATTATCTCTTTAAAGAATAGATTAATTATGTTGGTTACAACATTAATTTTACTATATACAATAAAAAGTGTTACTTTAGAAAATCTATTAATAATAATATAGGTAGAATCTTTACCCCTTTTAAACCTAGAAAAATTAAAAAGATCATAGAAATATTAACCTAAGGTTCACCAAGGACTAGAAAGGAGTATAAGACAAATTCTTTCAACATCATGACATATATGAGGCTAAAATTCTTTCTTTTTTCAATGATAAAATGAGCTATTAATCCTCACCCATATGCCTCACACACTAACTACTCTCTTAAAGAAATTTTAGGCAAATATAATTTATTTTTTAAAATAAAATTCATCACACTTAAAAAAATTTTCAAAAGCATTTTTCTCATAAATCCTAATGATAAATCTAAAATCATCATCATTCTTATATAATTCCTTAACATGTTTAAAGATGAATAATTTTGAATTCAATATAGAAATCAATCAAACTTTTGGGATAATGCATTATCCACGATGTTTCTCTTACCTTACTTGTATTTGAACATACAAGGAAACATATCAATAAGATCCATCTACTTGGCATATCATTGCAACTTACATTTCCCTTTCAATTGCTTTAAGAAATCATAGTCAACATTAATAACAAATTCTTTAGATTACATATAATGTTCATAAGACTTTAAAGCCTACATTAATACGTATAACTTCTTGTCATAAGTTGGATAACTAAGAGAAATTCCATTAAGTTTTTCTCTAAAGAAATAATTAGTTGATTTTCCTATATAAAAACAACACCAATACCTACTCTTAATGCATCACACTCAATTTCGTAAGTTTTTAAAAAGTTAAGCAAAGACAATAAAAGATCAAAATATAAATTAAAAGCATACTCTTATAAATCACTCCACTTAAAACCAACAAAACTTTAACAACTTCAGTGAGGGGTTAGCTAGTGTGCCAAAATCCTTTACAAACAATATACAGTGATTAACTAATATTTGAAAATTCCTTACATCAATTATAGATCTAGGTATAGGCTACTCTTACATAACCTTAACCTTAACCTTCTCCTTATCCACCTCTATCCCTTCCCTACTCATAAAAATTATAAGAAAAACCACTTTATCCATGCAAAAGGAACACTTTTTTATATTAAACATATTTTTTCTTGTGTTAAAACAATTAAAATAATTTTAACATGATGAACATTTTCATCTAAAGTTGTACAAACAAATGATCATGTGTTAGGTCTCGATTCCGGAACCTAACTCTTGCTTAGATACCATAGCTGTTGGGCACTGACTCTGGAGCCCAAACATTCAGAGTCATACACCGTGTACTTATGCTTGTTACCCTGCTTGGTTATTCCTATTAACCCTCATTGGTCATCCTCAGTTAATCCTGATTTCTAATACCGTAGTGTCAGGCCCTATCTTTCAAATCTTCCTTACACCGGAGCAAACATTCTATGCTCAACTTCCATCCCGATATTGAACATCTTAGAGGCTGGGTTAAAAAATTTCTATTCCTCTAGATCATTGGATAGCTTTATGCCTCTAGTTGATCTAGACATAGGATTCATCTCATTTGGAGGTCGGATAACGAAGTTATGGCTGAAAGAATCAAACAGGGTTTTCACCTCAATCATATTAATACTTCTTCACGTATATCTAATTTCAACCCACTTCATCCATACATCATTCATATTTCATTGACATCAAAAGAATAAAGTTTGTATAATTCTTTGATGATATTCTAAGCCACATTACAACATTGTCTCAAGATCTCAAATTACAACAATCCTTAAACAAAATACTTGGTATGCAACTATAACTTTGTGCATTCCCAAAACTAACTCAAAATACAAACTAAGCCAATTTGGAGAATTTCCTTTAAGCTCTTAATCACTTGATCTCTTAGATATCACCTGAAGATGGGGTAAAAAGGGGGTGAGCTTGAAAGCTCGTGGGTAACAGTTTATAACAAAAGAATAAGCAAAACTTTTGAGAAACATTTTTCTCTTCATAGAAAATTTTCTTTGAATTTATGAAAACACATGTTTCTTGGGCTTTCAGCCGAAACCCACAAGTTACAAAACATAAATGCATTAAACTTGCTAACATAACATGAGCACATCAGCAAATCAGAATGGTTCGAGTGGATCCAAAACAGAACGTACTACACATTTCCACATATTGGTTCTGTGTAGCCATGAACTTATGGGAGTCCATGAAGGAGCTTTGTGCCACTAGCGGGTAGGCGGGAGAAGCCTTTAACTTGATCAACGTGCACGTGACAGAACTTAGTGGACCACCACAAACCCACATAACATGTAATTCATGACTTGTAAATTTGTTGCCCAAAATGGCACTTCTTGAAATTCTTGCTTTTTTTATAAACATGAAATATTTTGGAAACTTTTTCCGAAAACATGATTTCATGAACATGTATCTTTTCAGAAATCACTTGCAAAGTCTTTTTATAAAACATCACACAATTCATGTAGCAAACATATAACGGATTTCACAAATCATTCAAGAACAATGAATGCAGCACTTACGATGCAATTGAAATCAGTAACTTCTTTGATTTAAAGAAAACATTAGTGGTTTATTTACTCTATTATAAACATGTACCCACCTTGATTTCCTTGCTTTGAGGCTTGCTAAAAAATGCCTCTACTCTTGCTCCTATTGCCTTCTTTGATTCCCTTGAATCTTCACCAAATAACAAGAGTTTTTTGGCTCAAAAGGAAGCTCTTCTCTTCCTTTTTCTTTTTCTTTTCTTGAACAACCTCAAAATCTCCCTTGAAGACTAAGAAAAGATGAAACCTAGCTTGTCTTCTTCCTTCTTCTCTAAAGAACGACTCTCTCTCTCCTTTCTTTCTCTTCTTTTCGTTTTTCTCTTCTTTTCTTTTCCATTTTCGTTTTTCACTGTTATAAAATAACAAGACAATAATTCCTTTTCCCATTCTACCCTTAATGAATGCTAAAAGTCCACTTTACCCTTCCTCTCCTTTGGTTTCCTATTTTTCCCCTTCTTATATCTCTTATGTTCTTTATCCTTAATTGTCTTGCCAAAATTACCCTTGAACATACTTATATCCTTAACACTTTAATTCAATCAACCCATATCATATAATCTTTCTACATCAACATAATAATTAACTCCACAACTTTTATAAAGATCATATAATTGATGTAAAACATACTTATTCATCAAGAGAAAAATTTTGGGGGGCCAACACCATGAATTTTCCAATAGAAGTTTGTAAAAGATGGTTTATTAACCTCATGAAAGTAATATGTGCATTAAATAAAATAAACGACATCACTAACCACTTATATAAACCATATTTTATTTTGAAGACTATTTTCACTCATCTCTTTCATCTTAATTTGATGATATTCATTTTTCCAAATTAATTCTTTAAGTACATAAGAACCATAAAATTCATCAAATATATCATCTAATATAAGAATGAAGTGACGTTTTAACATTATTTTTTGACAACTTAAATTTCAACACACATCCTCTATAACTCAAATCTTTATTAAGAATAAGAAAAATCGAAATAGCATATAGACTCATGCTCTCTTTAACATATCATTTTAATAAAAGCTCTTTAACTTGACTTTTAAGTTCCTTAGTCTCTTTCAAATTACTTCTATAGGCTGGCTGATTAAAATGGTAACATCTAGTATAAAATTAATTTGATGTTCTATTCTCTTTATTGATAGGAAAATGCTAAGAACATTATTGGGGAATACATCTTAGAAACCCAATAGCAAAGTGACACAAACACAAGGTAAGAAATGGTCAAGATTTTTAATATTACAATAATGCTCATTATACATGAGTATAATTATAGACTAGTTATCATAAAAAGCTTTCTTGTTCATACTCTTTCTAGTATAAGAGTTCACTTGTTTATTTAATTTTCTCTCAACACTCTCTTTCTCTTTTACCTTAGTTTTATCATTTTTTGACTTTTCATCCTTATTTTGTACTCTTTCCTTTTAACTTAAGTTGATCCTCATACACTTTTTTTGATGTCAATGGTACAAAAGTATCAAATTTATTGTTTACGTTAAAAGAACGCCTTTTCGTAAACCTATCTTTTATGACCCTTCTATAAAATTCCATATGACAGGCCCCTTTCCTGATGACTAAGCAATCAGTCTGACACCCCACGAAAACCCTGCATTCGATATCCATTCCAACTGGAAAGTTCCCCTGGAGCTAAGCCTTTTCCCTTTTCTTCAAAATATTTTAACTTAATATAAATAAAAAAAGGTTTAGCATTGAAAGTTTTTAAAAGTAACCTTTGTTAAAAATTTCGACAACATAATAACTGTTATTTGATAAAACCAAAAATTTAGGTTCCTGAAAAACAACTAAAGCACCACTGCTACTTTTGGACTTCAAGTCCACTCAGAAACAATCTCAAAGTTTCAAACACATTCATGCATTTAGTTAAAGAAAAGAACATTTATAAATAACTATATTTTCTTAGAAAAAATATCAAGACATATTTATGAAGATGATGAATTATACATAGTAAAACATTTACAATCTATCTTTACACAAAAGATGTTCACAATTATGCAATACATGTGAAACAAACTGTTGGACCTCGATTCTTTTCTTACTAACAAGATTGGGCTAAATTCTTTTTGAGGTTTTTTTTATTAATTTGTTGTGATTAGGTATTAATTATAATGTTTTTGGGTGTAGAATTTTTTTTTAAAGATTGATGGATTAAAAGTAGGAATTGAGATTAAATTAGAAAGCTTATGGTGTTAGTTAGATTAAAAGAACAAGAGTTTGTGTAGGGTCATTTTAGGAA
>JANQBM010121008.1:0-25788 GCA_025594535.1 Erythroxylum domingense | reverse complement strand
TTCTGTTCTGTTCCGTCTCCAAATTTTCGTCTCGTTCCGTCTCTGCATATTGGAGACAGTAACCAAACAGACTGTTAGATTCACAGTGTACTCGATGTTTGTATATTCAAAAGATACCAGTTAGATTTAAAGTCAGTGTTTAGAAAATTGAGAATTGTAAACAAATTAAAATGTGTGGAGAAAATAGTAAGAATAGACAAACATTAGAATAAGTCGATAGAAATATGAAGAAATTGAATTAATGGAGAAAAACATTCGAGAAAAGAAGTCAATCGAGAGACTAAAAAAAACATGAGATAATATTGCCTTATCTGAGGAACTAGTTACTTAAGAATTTTGAGAACGAGTTATGGGCACCTTGATTTAATTGTGATACCTATAGGGGCTAACAAATGCCTGGCAATATTCATGGCAGTAATGAACAAAATGATCCAACCTTGCTTGGATCAATTAAGGACTGTGATTATAGATGATATTTTGAGCATTTTAGAAAAGTAAAGAGAAAAATTTGAACACTTGAGGCTAGCCTTACTTAGCTTGAGGGAGAAACAATTATATACCAAGTTCAGTAAGAATGAATCTTATCCTGATCAACTAATATGTTGAGTCATATAGTATATGAACAGGGCATATTAGTAGACCTCAAAGAAAGTAGAGGTAATGATGAAGTGAGAAACTTCAAGGAATATATATGAGATCCAGAGTTTTCCTGAATTAGCTATATAATAGATACTACCAGAGGTTGTCAAAGAGTTTTTGCTGATTTTAGCCCTTTGGCAAGAATCTTGAGGAAAACTGTGTCAATCATATGGACTGATTAATATGAAAAGAATTTTGAGGAATTAAAACATTGATGTTAATTATATCATCTAGATTTGGAGATTATGTAGTATATAATGATGTTTCACACCAGACACTAGGATGTATTCTGATGCAGCTTAGTAAAGTGATTATATATATGCATCGAGACAATTAAAGTCTCATGAGTTGAATTATTTGGTACATGATTTAAAATTTACTGCAGTAATAATTGTTTTGAAATTTTGGAGACATTATATGTAGGGTGAAATATTTTGGATTTATACAGATCATTAAAGTTTAAGGAAATCATAGAGTCAGAAAGAATTGAATATGAGATTGAGACAATGGATAGAGATACTTAAAGATTATGATTATACAAATGAGTATAATCTAGTAAAGTTAGTATTGTATCTGATGCATTGAACAGAAAATCCATTGACAGTATAACCTAAAATCAGATATTAAAGTTACTAAACTTGGTACAATAAAGAATATAAAATGTTGAGTTGAATTTGGGTAAAATGAAGTATTATTAGTTGTATTGAATTCAAGATCAGTTTTACATGAAAGGAAAAGCCCAAAGTAAGGATTCAGGATTTATGAATCTTATCGAGAAATTGAAAATGAATTCGAATTTTGAGTTTGAATTGGAAAAAAAAGATACCTTGCGATTAAATTAAAAAGTATGTGTACTCGATATAGATGATTGAGAAAAGAGACTCTTGGAGAAAACACACATAGCAATCTATGCTATAAATCCTAGTAGTAATAATCTAAGATAGTATTTTAGCAGCCAAGCATAAAGAAGCAAGTGGTGGAAGGTATGACTAAATGTTTGATTACCGACAGTCTTAAGTATTGGAGATATACTTAGAGCTTATATTTTGGAGTTCCTAGAAACATGAGATCAATATACAATTTTGATTGAATTCAATTATGAAAATTATTATCACAGTGGTATTGGTAGGACGTATGAGGCGTTATACGATAGAAAGAATCATCCACCTTTATATTGGGATGAATAAGGCATGAAAATAGTTGAAGCCCATAATTGATTAGACATGTTGCTGATAAGTGAAATTGATTTGTAATAGAGATAAATGAGTTAGGTGGATCAACACTGAAGATATGGAATATAGATAACGTGTTTTTAAAAGTATCACCTTGGAAAGGTATGCTAAAGTTCGTTAAAAAGGGTAAACTAAGCCCAATTTGTATTAGTCCATATGAAGTTATTTAAAGCATAGAACCATTGAATTAAGTTAGTTTTACCAACAAAAGATATATTAGATTCACATTATGTTACATGAGTATGTTAAGAGATATCGGTATGATCCAAAATATATGTTATTGATATAGGAAGTGGAATTTGTGAGTAATCTGATATAGATATATTGAGGAGTCAGTTAAGATAGTGGAATAACTAAATAAGTAATTGAAAAATTGAGTGATTCCATCGGTTATAGTCCTTTAGAAGAAATGATTTGAATGGAAAAGTTATATCGGAAACAGAGGAGCATATGAGGAAACAATACCCCTGCTTTTTTAAACAATCAGGTAAGAATTTCGAGGATGAAATTTCTTAAGGGGAGAAGAATTGTAATAACCTATTCTTACACTTAAGGATTAATTGTTAGATTGACCCATATCATGTGAGAATATATGAAGAGCATTCCATTGGAATGCATTATATTAGCATACACACATATGAATCATGATTTAGAAAACATTGCAAGATAGTATATGCACTCAATTGACATATCCTGGGGTATGGAACGAAAATGAATTGATGGATTATAATTAGTGAATTGGGAAATTATTGTTATGATTGAGTAATTGATGAGGTGATATATGCATCTAGTCTAAGAAAAATGTTAAAGAGCAAGACAAATTGATACATGGGAATTTAGGTCGATTAGGCCTATGAAATGGTGACATGTGGCATTGGGAATAAGTGACAAATGGCTCAGTTAAATGGATGATGAGTGGCTTAAGTACAATTGCTACAAGTGGACCTTTAAATTTATGACAAATGGCATCTTATACTTGTGACATGTGGAGCAATAAAATGGTGAAATGTGTAGCTTTACAAATGGTGACATAAATAGCCTTACAATTGGTGACATATGTAGCCTTACAATTGGTGACATGTGTAAACTTATAGGTAATGACACATGGAGGTTTAAATGAGTTACATATGGAGTCTAAAGTAAGTGACATATGGACTAATAGAATAGTAACATATGGACCAATAGAAGGATAACATATATAGCAATAGAATGGTGACACATGGACCAATGGAATAGTGACATATGAATTAGTTTGACTTTCTTTGAATTTTCTAGAGAAAATGAATTAAACAGGCAATAGAAGTGAGATTGAAGGTCGACCATAAGGTTAGAAGAGGGAAAAAAATGAAAATAATAATAGAAGGAGAGAAAAAGGGGGATAGAAGAGGAAAAGGAAAGAGATTATTAAGGTAAGTTGAAATTCTGGTTTCAATTTCATCTTTCTCTTTCGATCTGTCTTTCATATCCTTAGAGCACAAATTTGAAGAAACTCAAAGAATGAAAGTTGTAGGTATAGGTCCGCCCTACGAATATAAGGCCAGCCTAATGGACATAGATATGATGAAATTATGAGAATCACAATATTAAATGAATGAAAGTGATCTTATGAATGCTAATGAAATTCAAAGGAGATGAAAGAAAGTAAAGATGAATGAAAAATTGAATATAATATGATCTTATAATGCTAGAATAACTTTAGTGAATGATTGAGTAATGAACTTAGAATAATCTTGTATAATTGAGGTGTAAACCTAAGTTTAAATTAAGCATATATGAGTTATTAAGTATGAATGATTACGAGATGTGAATTAAGGAAATATACCCAGAATAGCAATTGAGCATGCACTGAACATGACACATATACATGTGCATGGTTGAACAATTATATGATTGATCATTTTAGTAATATGTGGATTATGTGTGTATAGTATGATATAGAAGCATAAGTTGACCGACATCATCCAGATATTACTGGATCATCAAGGCAATAACTTATCTGGAGTATCTGTGTGTTAACCTAAATGTGTCTACTCAATTATGTATTTTTTTTTCTGTTTGAGTTATATGTGTAGTGAGTCGACTTAGATGTATTTCACTACGATTGAATTACTCTTGTTTAATTTTTACATAGTGAACTGTTACTGGTTTGATTGTGATAATTCCGGACATTAATTATTCGAGGAGATCATTATTCGGGACTGTATTGGAAATGCTCATTGTATGTGAATTTAATTGAATAAGTGGTACTCAACATTTTTGTTGAATGTAGGACCAAAGTCTGATGATAAATGTGAATGTGAATGTGAACGAAATAAGTGATACTTAACGTCATTGTTGAATGCCTAACTTTGATCCCATGATTGTGATAAATGACCGTGCATATTGAGTGAAAGTGATTGATAGCACATTATGTGAGATAATACATTTCATGATATTGATGTGCATGATTAGATAAAGGAGTTATGACTGCAGTAACTATCCTAAAATAAGCCCGATATCCACAAGGGATATAGGCCAGTGCCTGAAATAAGCCCGGTATCCACAAGGGATACTGGCCTGAAATAAGCCCAGTATCTGCAAGGGATATGGGCCAGTGCCTGAAATAAGCCTGGTATCCACAAAGGATATCCTTTGAGGATACCGGGTTTATTTTAGGCTAGTCACTCCATGTTAGGCCTCATTTTCAGAGTTTAACTCGTAAGTAACATGTGAACGCATCACGCTATAGGGTTTTTGTAATGGAATCTCATTAGCCATCACAGGTTCATCTTCATTCTCATAAAATCCCAAAATTCCATAGTTGAACACTTGATATACAATAATCCATTCTTATGTTTGTATCCTCAATCGTCTCCTTAAACATATCACTCATTTTTATCTCTTATTTCTACATCAAACTAAGTACATTTCAAGTTCCATTCAAGCCTAAATGTGTCATAGGAAAGCATTGATAAGTCCACAACTTATAAATGTACATGATTTTGGATAATAAGCATAACTTTCACTATGGATATTGGAATAAAGTCATTCAAATACATTTTCGAAGAGGACTTCAAATTCTACAACTTCTATGAAGATCCTGAAGAGAGATTCTGCCATCTAGAGGGGTAAAATTGCACATTTATAAAACTATCCTGAGAATCTCTACTTAGCGGACATATGTCCCTCCAAACAGACATGAACTAAACTGGAACGTTGGAATTCCTGAGAAGGTCCACACAACGGACAATGGGTCAATTTCTATATTTCTAATTATTATAAGTTACCTATGACCCCTCTTATGCATATCTATCATTTCTAACTTATTTTCCTCATCATTTTTCCTTCATTATCACTTTCATTTTAGCTTAATATCATTTATAACCAAATCATAATCTATGTTTGGTCATCAACCCAAAAACATAACATTCAAACTTATGCACATTTATCATAATTTTTGCATATGTTCAACTCCCTTTAGCACCTTCATTTCATCTCTAACTTATCACACTAATTCTTCCCATTCCAAGACACCATAGTACTTTTTTTCTGTTACATCAAGTTAGAAAAGGGCTATAAGGTGTCCAGTATGCACCCTGTGCAGCATCACTAACTTGTAAAAATCCAATCTTTTATGTCCGATCTCCAAAAGTTACAACCTTTATATCATTGAAAAGCTAAGAGGATAAAATACAACTTCTAAGAAGACAACTTTTCCTAAAACAACCTAGATTAATACAGTTTTTCCCTTGAAGTCAAAACATAGATTTTACCCCTATGAATGCTTGAAAATGCAATGCGGAAGCTTGAAAAGTCATAAGAAAAACATAAATATATTTCATTAACTTGAAAAGAAAAGAGTTTTACAAAGCTTTAATGGGCATTACAAGAATCAAATACATCATTGGTCTCATAATCCAAAAATACAAAATATACATGAACGAGTGTTACTTGAAATGTGACTAAAGCCTTGAGTTTTCATATACTAACTTAAATACAAAAATATGTAAACTTGGAGTGGTGCTTTGACTCTCTATCATTCGATCTCTTGCTCTTCACCTGGAGATGGGGAGGAATGGGGGGTGAGCTTAAAAGCTCGTGGGTAATAAGTTTATAGCAGAGAAACAAGCAAAACCATTGAAAATATTCATTGCCATAGTAAATTGCACTGAATCCATAAAACACGTATTTCTCAAATTCTCAAGCTTGTCAAACAATTCATAAACAACATAAGTCATGTATTCATCAAACTTGTCAACAAATCATAAATAACTTAAGCATTTATAATGGTTTGGGTAGTCCATATACATGAGGGATTTCTTGCAAAGCTTCGATAAATATGAGGGAGTTGTTGCGAATCTCCAGTAAATATGAGGAAATTCTTACAAATCTCCTGTGAACATGAGGGAGTTCGTGATGGAGCTCTATGCCACTAGCGGGCAGGTGGGAGAAGCCTTTAACATGGTTAATGTGTACATGACATAGCATAATGGACCATCACAAACCCATACAAACATGAATTTCATGACTTGTAAACATATCTCACAAAAGGCACATTTTGGAAACATGATTTCCATAAGCATGATATATTTTAAATACAATTTCCAACATTTCATAAATCATCAACAAGGTTCATGTACCAAACATGTAGCAATTACTTAAATCATTTAAGAAGCAATAAATGCAACATTTATAAAGCAATTGAAATCATTTAACTCTATTGATTTGTAAAAATACTTATGGCTCATTAACTCAACTATAAACATGTAACCCACCTAGATTCTTTGCTAAAAAATGCCCCTCCTCTTGCTTCTCTTGCCTCTCTTGATTCCTTTTAACATTGGCAAAAATCCAATTAAGTAGGAATACAAATTAAGAACCCAAAAAGCATATTCATTAAAAATTGATTCTGGAATACTTAAATCCATGTATTTCCTAAGCTTTATAAACCAAAACACTTCCAAAGATCCAAAAGATTAAAAATGGGCTTAACTTGAATCTTCACCAAACAAGGAGATGTTTAGCTTAAATGGAAGCTCTTCTCTTCCTCTTTCTTTTTTCTCTTCTTGAACACCCTCAAAATCTCTCTTAAAAGCTAAGAAAAGATGAAACCCTAACTTTGTCTTCTTTCTTTTCTCTCATGGATGAAACTCTCCCTCCTTTCTTTCTTTTTCATGTTTTTCTCTCCACTCTCTCCCTTCATTTTATGTTTTTCTTCATCTAATAAAGAAGACAATATTTTCCTCTTCCAATTATACATTTAAGGAGTGATAAATGTCCACTTTACCCTTTCTTTAATGCTTCATGGCTTTTAAACTTAAGTGACATGCCACAATTGCCCTTAATACATTCTTACAACTTTAATTTTACTAACCAGTGAAATAAAATTCTACTAACACTAAAATAAATAATTAAACTCTAATAATATTCTGTCATGACCTCATAATTCATTTAAATCACGCTTAACAAAACAAAAAATTTTAGAGGCCAACACTCCTGTCACAACTCCTTTATCTGATCATGCACATTAATGTCATGAAATGCATTAACTCACACAATGTGCTATCAATCACTTTCATTCGGTATGCATAGTCATTTATCACAATCATCAGATCAGAGTTCGACATTCAACAATGATGATAAGTATCACTTATTCCATTTATATTCACATTTATCATCGGACTTTGGTCTGGCATTTAATAATAATGTTAAGTTTCACTTATTCAGTCAAATTTACATACAATGAGCACTTCCAATATAGTACTAAATAATAATCTCCTCAGACAATTGATGTTTGGAATTATCACAATCAAACCAGTAACAGTTCATTATGTAAAAATTAAATAAGAGCAATTCAGTCATAGTGAGATACATCTAAGTCAACTCACCACACATAATACTTAAATAGAAAAACACATAAAATTGAGTAGACACATCTAGGTTAATTCATAGTATACAGTGAGCTATTGCCTTAATGATCGAATAATTTCTGGATATTGTCAGTCAACTTGTGCTTCTATATCATACAATACACACGTAATCCACATATTACTAAATTGATCAATCATATAATTGTTCAACCATGTACATGTATATGTATCATGTTCAATGCATGCTCAATTGACTATTTTGGGTATATTTCCTTAATTCACATCTTGTAATCATTCATACTTCATAACTCATATATGCTTAATTTTAATTTAGGTTTACACCTCAATTATATAAGATTATTATAAGTTCATCACTCAGTCATCTACTAGAGTTATTTTAGCATTATAAGATCATATTATATTCAAATTTTCATTCATCTTTACTTAATGCTCGTCATTCATCTCCTTTGAATTTCATTAGCATTCATAAGATCACTCTCATTCATTTCATATTGTTACTCTCATAATTTCATCGAATCTATGTTCGTTAGGCGGACCTTATGTTAGTAGGACGGACCTATACCTGCAATTTTCATTCTTTGAGTTTCTTCAAATTCGTGCTCTAAGGATATGAAAGACAGATCGAAAGAGAAAGATGAAATTGAAACTATAATTTCAACTTACCTTGATAACCTCTTTCCTTCTCCTCTTCTCTCCCCCTTTTTTTCTCCTTCTCTTCTTATTTTTGTTTTTCTCCCTCTTCTAACCTTATGGCTGGCCTTCACTCTCACTTTTATTACGTTTTTCATTCATTTTCTCTAGAAAATTTAAAGAAAGTCAATCTAATTCATGTGTCACCATTCCATTAGTCCATGTGTTACCATTCTATTGGTACATATGTTATCCTTCTATTGGTCCATATGTTACTATTCTATTAGTCCATGCATCACTTACTTTAGGCTCCACTTGTAACTCATTAAAACCTCCATATGTCATTACCTATAAGGCTACACATGTCAGCAATTATAAGGCTATATATGTCACCATTTGTAAAGCTACTCATGTCACCATTTTATTGCTCCACATGTCATAAGTCTAAGGTGCCATTTGTCACAAATTTAAATGGCCACTTGTAGCAATTATACTCAAGCCACTCATCATCCATTTAACTGAGCCATTTATCACTTATTCCTATTGCCACATGTCACCATTTCATAGGCCTAATCAACCTAAATTCCCATGTATCAAATTGTCTTGCTCTTTAATGTTTTTCTTAGACTAAATGCATATATCACCTTATCAATTACTCAATTGTAACAATAATTTCCCAATTCACTAATTATAATCTATCAATTTATGTTATTAGTAAATCAAAATGCAAAACATTGGGAATGCACATTCACAGTACATTCATTTTTGTTCCATTCCCCAGAATATGTCAATTGAGTGCATATACTATCTTGCAATGTTTTCTTAATCATGATTCATGTGTTTGTACGCTAATATAATACAGGCCAATGGAATGCTCTTCATATATTCTCACATGATATGACTCAATTTAACAATTAATCTTTAAGTGTAGGAACGAGTTATTACAACTGTAATAATGGTTTTTTGATAATTTCAATGCTATTTTATTTTGTCTTAAATGGTTCGATTCATTTTGTATCATAGTTGATAGCATCCAATGAATGTGGCAGACTAAAGCAACCTGTCTGATTTTTTTTACCTAATTGATATTAATATTCAATCTCTAATTTACAATTAGAGAATATTTATATTTTAATCTTTAGTTTAATTTAATAGTTGGGTTTTATTGATCATGTGTTAAAATTTGATTATTTAATATTTACAAATTTATTTTTTATCTTTTTCTAATATTATTTAATTATTTAATTATTCTTTGGTTAAATAAAAGATATTACAATAAAATTTTATATAATTTTTAATAATATTCATAAGTTAATTATATTATTTATTTTAAATTAACAGATCAAATAATTTTAAATTAAATAATTAACCAAAATATATCGATGATAAAAGTATTCATATAATTATTTTGTTGGAATACTTTTTTTGTAACCAATTAAAGTAACTCACTAGTGTATCACCATCATCATCATCATCATGATTATGATTATGATTATGATTATGATTATGATTATGATTATGATTATGATTATGATTATGATTATTATGATTATTATGATTATGATTATGATTATTATGATTATGATTATTATGATTATTATTATTATTATTATTATTATTATTATTATTATTATTATTATTATTATTATTATTATATGTTCTATGTTTTTTATTAGAGTTATAAACTTAATTTTTATAGAATAAAAAATCTAAAGACTGAATTCTTATTAGAAAATTCAACGAAATACTAAAATATACAATATTCATACCTTTATAATTTTTTTAAAGTTATGTCCTCATAAGTTATTTTACACATAAACAGCTAATACTAAACAACTAATTTTACCAAACATCTATAATAAACAACTAATTCAATCCGCTGGTCAAATCAGCTGATTGCCAAACAAGGCCTTTAAAAATATGGTTCCATCATCCATCATTAACATTTTCTCCAACTACTTTTTCCCCCATTTAGCAACAACCCATGCATTGATGACTAGAAATGCAAGGCGTTTACTCCAAAATAAGCCTACTAAAGTTGAGGACCAAGCTTTATAACCTACTTTGAGGAGCTTAATGGGCAAGCAAATCACACCATTCTTGATAACCCCTTGATAATGCTTGAGTTAAAGTTTCAGTTGTTGAAGGTTGAGTTTATTTCACCAAGCACTTGCTGAGTGAGTGGATATTGGTGATTGCTTGTTATTTCCTTCCTCTAGTTGTTTCGTCCCTTATCTCGAATCACCTTTAATATCCTTTGTCTTGATAGTATAGGAAAATCCTCCAGAGGCGAGGAAGAGGAGTCCCTTCCCCCCTTACTTTAATTGTCATCTTAACGTCTTTACAGGTTTAGAATGCTAGAGGAGTAAATAATTATAATAACATAGTATTAAGGATCTACTACTAGCAACTAAGCTTATTATTATAGGACTTTTAAAAACAAACATAAAATATAACAGATAAAAAGAAAACTTGTCTTTTAAAATAAATTGAACATTATCTTCAAATATTAACAACATTATAGTAGCAGGATAATTAATGCTTTTACAATTATAGGATCTAATTTCTTAACATTTTCTCATTTATCATTTAATTCATTTGGATATCTCAACTTCTACTTTTTCTCTCCTAGTCAATATTTCAATTATTTACATTACCAACTTAGCTTTTCAAAGGAATGCATTATCGAATGACTTAAAGAAAAAAATTATATATTTTGAAGATTATCATTCGATTGTTTGTAATTCAATCTCATTATTATACATGATGCAGTTGAAGTCCCCCAAGAAGATCTAAGGAGTTTGATTACATATATATTATCAATCGAATGTTTATAATTATATATAAGTAATCAAACTCCTTAGATCCTATTGGGGGACTTCAACTGCATCATGTACAATAATGAGATTGAATTACAAACAATCAATTGACAATCTTTAAACTCTTACATCCTATTGGGGGACTTCAACTGCATCATGTATAATAATGAGATTGAATTACAAACAATCAATTGATAATCTGCAAACTTGATATATCCATTAGAGGATAATTATTTATTAGAATGATAGACAAGGTAGTGATCAACTAATCAGGAAGAGAATGAATAAGATAATGGTGAACTCATGAAAATTTCCTTTCAAGCCTATCATACTTGGCAGCTCCTCTTACTCAGACCATTCCTTTATTGAAATCATCAATATTACAATAAGTAGGCCTATCGAAGCTCCATTTAGATTTAATATTTACCTTATCAAACAATAAGGGATTGGAGAGGCTATTAGGAATATAATGTAGATGCATATTAAGGATGTAAGGCTTACTATTGAATTAGAAAATTAAAAGCTATAAAATAAGAATTGAAGTTCTTTAACAAGAGCTAATTCCCTAATATAGACGAAGCTCTCAAAGTTGCAAGAGATATCCTATATGAAGTCTAAAATGAATTTTATAATAACCATTTGAATGTTCAACTTAAGCTATAATAACGGTAAGCTATAGGAAACTACATCTCAACTTAGTTTATAATTCCTTCCTAAAATATTAATCGAAGATCCTTTGGCTCAATGAGAGTGACAAGAACATCAATAGTTTTCATAATTTAAATAATAAGAAGAAAGCAAAATAAAATTGACGCCTTGCTAAATTATGCGGGAATTCATTTAACTATTAGGAGGATCTTAAAGCCATAGCTCTTAGCTAATTCTAAAACCTACTAGGAAAGGAAAATAGTTATTTTTTCATCTACATAGAAGTTTAGATGATCTACTTCTTACATAATGGATCCAATAAAACCAAACCTCCTTATCAAACCTTTTATCGTATAAGATATTAAAGCTAGTATCTTAAGCCTTACCTATAAAAAATGCCAAGACTTAATATATTTAATGCCTTATTTATCCTAAAAAACATGGATCATTACTAGTGGTGTAGTTACTAAAGTTGGAATGGAATATTTTTCCAATAGAAAATTGCTAAGAGAGTTGAATAAAACCTATATTTTCCTTGTTCCTAAGATTCCTAACCCTAAACCCTTGTAGCACTTTGGGAAAATATCTTTTTGCAATGTTGTATACAAAAATATATCAGAAATTCTCCTATCAATGATAAAAGAAGCTTTAAAGCATCTTATTAACCCTAGTTAAAGCATATTCACCATAAACTTAGTTTAAGAGTTGTTTAAGAATTACCATAATAAGACACTTATTAGGAAATTTCATTGAAATTTGATTTCAATAAGTCTTTTAAATTAATTTATTATAATTTCTTAAGAAATTGCTTTGAATTACTAACTTTCCCTAAAGTTTTCAATAAATGGATCTAGATTTGTATCACATTAATTTCATATAAAATCCTTGTGAAAGTAAATCCAATAAGGTTTCTTAATATAGCTAAAGGTTTAAAGCAAGAGGATCGTTTATCCCCTTACTTATTCACTCTTTAATTAAGGTATATATCATAATTATTTCTCACAATATCGAACTTAGTGGAAAACTCTGATATCCCTACAAATGTAAAGGATTCAAGCTTTTAATATAGAATTTATATATGATTTAGTTTTTCTAAGTGGTGTAAGTTTGTATTTAATCCAAATATTTATGATCTCACTACAAAACTTCTCTAAGGTTTAACTTGTAACCTTTAATATGAGTAAAAGCAAGTTTTTATCTCTACAAGATCTAGGAATGTAGTTTAACATCATTTAAAATTCTCTAGCCTTCAATCTTAACACCATTCAGACACTTTAGGGTTCTTATTACCATAAAATACCAACATACAAAGATTTTTAGCTTCTAATTAAATTTAAAAGAGATTAGATAGTGGAACATATTCCTTTCCTATGCTAACAAGCTCTAACTCTTCTTATAAGTCTTAAGAAACTTGCATATATATTGGAAATCACATCTAATCTTCCCCATAAATTTAAAAAAGGAAATTGGGAGAATTATCAAGAACTCTTCTTTGTGAAGTAATGTCAATAAGTCAACAGTAGCTAAATTTAAATGGACTTATCTTTGATATCTAAAAGAGATGGGAGATCTTGTAATGTTGCCTATAAAATACACGAAGATGCTCATTTTCAAAAGAATACAGAAGTTCTTCATTAACAAAGAAAAAATCTGAGTAAAATGGATGAATTCTTAATATTTAGGATGACATGAGTTTTTATAAAATGAAAAGTTAGGAATTAAAACTTTTGGAAACTTAATAAAATGTTATAGATAAGGAATTCCATAAAATTTAAAGTTGGAAATGAACATACATGGTGTTAGTGATAACTACAATGATTTACATGCTTTATACAAAAATCAATAGTTAATTTCAATAAGAAACATGATACCTAACAAAGCCAAAGTGAAAAAGATAATCTAGGGGGAAGGAATAAGATAGCTACATTAACAGAGTCTCCATAATTGGAGATAACCTTTCCAGTTATAATTTAGATCCTAACTCATTTAATTATATTATATGGTTAAGGAACAAATAAAGAAGCTTTACTAAGAAATCTTATCTAGAAGTTATTAGGAAACATAACTAGTCTGTTAACTAGTTTGACTTGATTAGGCCTAAATATAACCTATCAAATGCATCATTTATCTTTTATATTATTATTAAGAAAAGGCTAATGACTAAGGATAGACTTATAGGAGGATCTAATGTAACATCCCATTATCCCATATTAAGGGTTAGGACCCTAGAATATGGTACATGAGAGATTAATGAGAAGTTAGAAAGTACATTTCATGTTCATGCATAATATGGCATACACACACTTGTGAATATTAATGTTTGCACATTAAAATGATTGTACATGCATTCATTGACATTTTCCAGGTATAATTGGTTTATAAATGTGATTTTTATATGAATTGTGGTTCATATTTATTGAAAATTGAATTGGTGTGTATAGTTATTGATTTATAAATTTTGGTGAAATTTAAAAAATTCATGAATTTTTGGGTAAATTTTGAACTAGTAAAAATGCCAAGTGGCAGGACATTTGATAAATGGATTAGAATTAAGAGTCAAATGATAGTGGAAATTTTTATAAATGACACTTGGATTTAATAACCTATGTCATTGAAATTTGGAGACAATTGGAGTAGAAATTGGAGTTGACAGGGCTAGTTTAAAACTAAAGGGATTGGACATGTGGCAACTGACAATGGTCTTCCAATTAATTAAAACCATTTGTGGGATAAGGACATGGTTTGGCAAGTGACCCATGTCCTTATCCCACAATGGTTTTAATTAATTGGAAGAATATTAAATGATCTTGTTTCTTGCTTTTCTTCTTCTTCTTTGTGGCATTCTTCTCCTCCTTCACAAATTTTTCTCACCAATCTCCATTCACATTGAACCTAGCCCTCTTATCTTTCAATTGCTACTCTCATCTTGCTCTCTCTTTCATTTCTCAATAAAGACCCAACCCTACCACCTTCAAGTATGATGTATGTGGGTTGTATGGAGAGATAGGGTTAAGAGAGATCTTGAAGAGTTTAAAGATTTTTGAAGCTAAATTAAGTTATGCTTTAATCTTCATGGGTATTGTTAAATGGAACATATATGATGAGAAATTTGATGATTGATCATGAGTTTTTACATATGTGTTTTAACATGGATGTAGTGTAATAATAAAGAGATCATTCTCTAAATTGTTGTTAGTTAATGTTAGTCATGAATTGTTTGGTAAATGAATCAATTATGATAATGAATTAAGAGATGAATGAGTATGAACAACGAAGTTGAAGTATAATGATGTGTGTGTGGATGAAGAGATAAATAGAGTTGTGTCTTACCTTGTGTTAAGATGAATGATAATTTATGAGTTCAAAGCTAAAGAAAAGGCTAGTGTATTTTCTTGAAATGAGAAGAATTAGGAAGATAGTTTGGAGATAAGGTAGAGTTGAAAATGAAGTTAAATGTGAGTTGGAATATGTTAGATGGAGTACTTTCACTAAACATGCATCTGTACTTTGGCCATATCTTGATATGAAAATATCCAAATCGAATGGATTTTGATTTAGAGTAAACTAAAAACATATTGATACATTTTTCATGAAGGAATCGAATTTGAAATATATCCTTAAGAGTCTTGAAATTTAGCTTGAAGTTGAGCATTGTGCTCTATCAAGGTATGAGAATAGTCTATAGTATTTTGATTATAACGTGCATGATACTAAACCAAAATGCATTAATTTGATGTCATTAGCAAACTAAGACATAGAGGAACATTTGATTAGAAGAAGGTGTTGCCTAAAAACCTCATTTTCTAGGTTATAATGGTCATACAAAACTAACCTAAAAATTTTTCCTGAGAAAAACTAGAAAACTATAGGATAAATGGAAGAATTGTCTCTGTCACGATCGTGGGCATGGGCAGTGATTTTTTATGGAAATTTTTTGATTATGCAATGGTTGAACCAATTAAGGATGAGTTATATATTTATGATGCTTTTGGACTTAATTGGGGCTTAAAAGGAACCTAATTTTGATGTTGGAAAGGTTGGTTAATTATGTGATAAGTTTTGATTGATTTTGATGTTATACTTTAAGGAAAAGGATGTTTGATGTCAATGCATCTAAATGTGAAATGTTTAGAGTGTTAAATGAGAACATAACATAATGAATGAATTGTTTGATGCATTATGAATGAGACATACAATGGGAAGAGATAGAATTTCATGAATGATGAAATTAAGTTGAAAATGATAAATCAATTGAGTTGAATTTTATAGAGTTAATGTAATTAATATGGTAGTTGAATTAGTATGAAATAAGTTTTTATTATAAGAGGTGAATTCGAGAAAATTTGGTATGAATTGGATGTGAGGAGATGTGTTGAATTCGTGCAGCAAAGAAGGAAGAAAAGGTTAGGCACAAACGTGGCCCTCACCCCACGATCTTGGCCTGACAGATTACGTTTCTGTCATTATCATGACCCTTCCCCATGATAATGGCCTGGTCAGAAAGAGTTTCTATCACGATCATGGCTGGAGCGTCACGATCATGGCCAGACCTATAAAGAAAAAGAGTTGTCTTTTGAGTAAAGTATGAACCAATTAATGCTATGGTGTTCCCATATAAGGTATTTAGGCTTAAATGAATTCTTGAATGAACCTAGTTGATGATGAATGAGGTGGTTAAAGTGGATAAAGAGTATTAGAGATTAAAGAAAGATTAAAAGGTGTTGTTAATTGATTATAAGATGTGTATTAAGGAAAATATACTTGGGAATTTGTCATTGAACATGCATTATACATGACATATATACATGTGCTTATGATCGAGTATTCATATGAATGTGCAAAGTAGTAATGGTAAATGTATATGTTTGCATATTATAGAAGAGAACATTGATTGACCGCTTCTAGACATTGCCAGGACTTTAAGGTAATAAGCTAACAGGAGCAAATAGTGAGTAACCTAAGATGGTCTCACTATGAATGTTTGTTTATTTAATTATGTATTGAATTGTTATGTGATGTGTATGTATTGATTTTCGGATATGAAATGTTCAAGGCATTTGATGTATGAATAATACAATGGAAGTGCTCCTTAATTGTGAATGTGAATGTGAATGTGAATGTGAATGAATAAATGTGTTATTAACTTATATGTTGAATGCCAGACAAAGTTCGATGATTAATATGAATAAGAAAGTGAATGCGAATGCATTTGACTAAACATGATGATTGAATATGTGAAATGCATTTATTCTATAAATGTATGAAATATAAAGACAGTTGTGACCAAAGTCGCTAGTGAAAAAGAGCTTAAAGCTCAGACATTTGTGGTAAGAGCCTAAGGCTTAATGTATAAAAAGCCCTGTATCCCCAATGGATAAGGGACAGTATGATAGAGCCTGGTATCCCCAATAGATACAAGACAGTGAAAAAGTCACTCGTTCACAACAACATAATAAACAAGTTCGAGTCTCATGATCATTACATACACATATGATATGAATAAATTGAATGATTGCAATGTTTTGAGGATTTTTATTATATGAAATGTGTGAATACTTAACGATGAACATGTTTGGCATGATTGTGGTGAAACGATGAATTGTATGGTTTTTGAAATGTGACATTTGTGAGTAAAGTGTTTTATGATATCACATGATGATAAATGAGATAATGTGAAGTTTATGATAACATAAATTATTGTGTTGCATGAAGAGAGTGAACCATTGAGGATGGTTACTCAACTGAGTTCGCAAAATTAAACAAAATTGCAATGTTGACATTTTTAGGTTCGAGAGACCAACGACTTCTAAGACTGCTTAGAAGAGATTTTGTCTAACTTTTGGATAAAGGACATGGCTCAAAGGTCGGTCAGTTGGGACTGAAGGATTAGTTTTAATTTTGTTAACTCCTCATGTATGTAGCATACTTTGTAGACAGAGTTGTGACTCTAATAGGCTGATATTGTATAAAGTTAGAAGATGGATATATTGCTACATTGTAAAATTATGGTTAATGAAATGAAATGAGGAAATTTTGTATTTTAGACATTGTGTTATTTATGATTTTAATTATGATGTCATGCGATATAGTGAAAGTGATATGAATTGGTAAGCCATTTCTGTTGGGCATGTTCATACACGTCCAAAGGGCATACGTGTACATGTCGGATGGGGTGGGGTGCTACATCTAATCTCAATTTTCAACTCTATAATAATGCCTGTGAGTCCTTTATTAGACATCTTTTCTTTGAGTTCTAATCTATTATGTCTTATGAAGATATACACAATTCCTTTGTAACAAGTTTTGATTAGTTACAAAGTGAATAAGAACAGTTGAATGGGCTATGAACAAGAGGAGTTTGACTAAAGGAAATTCTTATATCTTCAAGATTTTCTACAGTTGTGGCATATGTGATATGGAAAGAGAGGAATTTAAAAGTATTTTGAGACTCTAAATTGCGACATTTTAACTTTTAAGAAACTGAATTGTATCATATAAATAACTATAGCCTTCAAGGTGCATATAAAAAACAAAATTAGGTTCAAATACAAAGGGAACTTGCTTAAATATTGATAGAAAAACCTAGAAGTTATCTACTACTTATAGTATAGCACCCCACTCTGATAGTGCATATTCCCATATATACCGTCGGTATTCGAGAGCATACTTTACGAGGGTGGTCAGCTAGGACAATCAGTCAATCATACTTATTAAATTTTTTTTTCATGCATCACACGCATATTTTAGAAAACCAATAATCAATAATGGCCCATTTTATTCAAAAATATTTTTAGTTACAATTGTTATAAACAATAAACATATCATTAGAATTCCAGTAATGATTTGGGCCTATTACAATTACAAAACACTTCTAGTTATAAATTCATTACATGACAGAATTTATCATATAAACAAGGTATAGTATTTGCAAAATACAATTCAGATATATACAAAAATCACTAAAGACTTATGCAGATGCAACTGATCAAAACCTCTATCTCTTATTCGATTGCAGTGGTTATACTCCAATTAGTCTAACTGTGGTATCCCTAAATCTATAAAGTCAACGTTGCAATTTTGGTGAGTTTTGTTAACTCGGTGAGTTAACCATCTTCGATGGTTCACTCATATCATATAACACATCAATTCATATATTCACATAATTTACATCATTTCATTTATTAATATGTAGCATCACAAAACTTTTTGTTCACAATTTTCACATTTCTCATTCAACACAATTCAATAATACATTTCAATCATTCAAATCATATATATTAAATGTATATGCATTGCTCATGAGACTCACTTTCAATTATCATGGTTGTGAACGAGTGCCTATAACTGTCCCGTATCAATTGTGAAAATCGGGCTCAATAATAACTGTCCCTTATTCGTTGAGGATATAGGGCTCATTTTACATAGTGAGCCAAAGGCCCTTACCACATTCTGAGCTTTAAGATTTTTTTCACTTTATGAGATTTAAGCTTTTTTTTAGTGGCTAATCTAGTCACAATAGCCTTTATTTGTTCAAGCATTTGTCTAATGAAATGCATCACATTCATATATATTCAATCAATCATTTATGCACAAGTTTCCACATTCACATTCACAGTTATCCTCGAACCTTGGTCCGACATTCAACAATTAAGTTGAGTATCATTTATTTAGTCAAATTCATAAACAATGAGCACTTCCAAACATTTCCGTGCATCAAATGACTCGAAAATTCAATGTATGGGATCAATACATTCACATCAAATAATAATTCAATAACGAATGTAAACAAACAATAATTCAATGTGAGACCATCTTAGGTTACTCACAGTACGCTCCAGATTAGCATTTGATTCTATAATCTGGAAACATCTGGATGTGGACATTCTATCTTATATATCAATATCATACAATACATATATTGCACACACATTATTAATTACACAATAACATAAACATTCAATTATACATATATGCGTATTGTAATGTATAATGCATGCTCAAATTGACTATTCTAGGTATATTTCCTTAATCACATCTCTTGATCATTCAAACCTTATCATTTATATATGTCTAGCTTATTCTTAGGTTTAGACCTCAAGAAAAATTGGTTATTCTAATATCATAAATCAATCACTCGCCATTTCTTCTCTAGCATTATATGCTCTCATAATATCCAATTCTCATTCACCTTTACTTAATACGTATTACTCAACTCGTTTAAATGACAAATATAATCATATTAACATCATCATTTCCATTATACTCATGTTTTTGATAATTTGATATTAATAATCCATTCACTAAGTTATAACCTCAACTATCACCTCACACATATCACACATTTTGTCACTTAATCCAAGCATCATTCTAAGTTCAATTTAAGCTTCATTCAAGCCTAGTTAAGTCTAAATATATAATAGTTAAGCATTGATAAGTCAATAACTTATATATATGATTTTGGGAAAAAAGACATAACTTTAACTGTGGATGTCAGATTAAAGACATTCAATATATTTTTGAAGAGGACTTCATATACTACAACTTCCATGAAGACTTTGAGTAGAGATTTTGCCATCTAGAGGGTCAAAATCGCACATTTATGTAGGTGTCCAGAGAATGTCTGCCTAGCAGACATGTGTCCCTCCAAACAGACATGAACGGAGCTGGAACACTGAAATTCTAGAGAATATCTTCTTAGTGGACTTATGTCCCTCCAAACAGACATGATCAGAGCTGAGATGCTGGAATTCCAGAGAATGTCTACCCAGTAGACCTAAAGTGTGCCCAACGGGCATCAAAAAGGCATATTCATGTTAAACCCATTCCTAGCCATTTTCTCAAAATTTTCCAGCTCTTTCAACTATTACAAGCTTTATCCAACCCCTCATATGCTTAGTCTATCATTTCTAGCTCAATTTCTCATCATTTCCAACTTAATCTCATCATACATAAAATCCTAGCTCTTTCTATAATATATTTCACTCATAATACATCGACAATTCATTTCCATAGCTTATCATTTAGGATTCATAATCTCTTCATTTACTTTTCATTCTTAACTCCATTTCAGTCGAATATCATACACACACAATTCAAAATCTATGATTGATCATAAACACCAAAAATAGAACATATTTATATACACATTCATCTTTAATTTTCTGCATATGTTCAACTTCATTTCCACCTTCATTTTACTTCTAACTTATCATTCTAATTTACCTCATTTCAAGACACCACATTAGCCCTTTCTTTAACCTCAAGATCATTCTATTTCATCCATTTAACAACTACCTAAAAATTCATGTGATTAAACATTAAAAATAAAATATGAGCATATCATCTCTTTATGAAATTTATGTACAATTTCTACATCATTTTGTTGATATTTCTATCTCTAAATCATCACTACAACATCTTATGAGTTATCAATCATCATATATGTAAAATTAAGACAAGAACATATCCAAGTTACTCATTTACGTTTTAGCATACATACCTTACCATTTCATAATCATTTAACTTTTAACTTTCATTATACATGCTTCATTTAACAAATCAAGAAGAGTAATGCTTTATACTTGATTAGTTTCAGAGTCTTCAAATCTCTCTTAACCCTAGCTTCCCAATATCACATGATCATCATCTTGCCAAGGTAGAATAAGTGGGTTTTTATCAAGAAGAAAAGATAGCAAGAACTTTGAAGTAGCTAGTGATGAAAGAAAGCAAGGTTCAACTTTGATGCTTAGGGAAGAGAGTGTCGTGATATGGTGAAGAAGAAAGAAGAAAATACAAAGAAGAAGAGAAGAAAAGAGAGCAATTGGCAAAGTGAAGAAAACAAAGGGACATTGGTCTTACAAATGGTAAATACGAGAGTGAGGTGTGTGGCATGGCAAGTGACACTTGTCATTTGCCAAATGTCACCACCTTATGGTTCTCATTTGGTCTCTTTAATAACTAGTCTATTTGTCCTCTAATTTCTAATCTAATTGTCTCCCAATTTTCAATGTCACTTGTCATTAAATCCTAATGTCACTTTTTAGTAATTTCTACTACCATTTGACACTTAATTCTACTGCCATTTATCAATTGTTCTGCCACTTGGCATTTTTCCTATTTAAAAAATACTCATAATTATAAAAATTTCCCATATTTCACCAAAAATTCTAGGTCACTAATTATACACACCAACTCAATTTTTAAGATACATAATCCACAATTCACATTATAATTACATTAAATATCAATTATACCCAGAAAATGTCAAATGAGTGCATGTACAGTCATTATAATGTGTGCAATACAATTAAATTCAAGTGTGTGTATACTAATATTATGCATGAGTATGAAATACATTTTTGTAATCTCTCGTTGCTATTTCTCATTTACAAAAATCTAAGGTTCTAACCCTTAGTATGGGAAAGCTGGATGTTACATATATTCATCTTAGATATTGTATTCTGAATTTATCCTAGATAATTAATCATAAAAGTCACAACTTTACCTCTCTTTATTTATGTTATTTGGGACACTTGAGGAGTAATTGTAAGGTTCAAGATAAAAAATTAGTTTTGTACCTGTTAGCTATCATTAGTTAGTGTCACTTAGTATATTAGTTTTAGTTTTGTTGTTTCCGTTGCTCCCTAGCTTCATGTAGCTATCTTCTCTTATGAAGACTTGTAATACCCTTAGGGTTCCTTTCTTAATTTAATTTGAATATTAAAAAAATTATCTTACTAAATTAAGAATTTATAATATTCTTTTCTAGTCTTTGAACAAATTAGAGAATGTAAATTACTATACTACCTTTAACTTCATTTGGTTATTTTCTTAATAACGTAATCAACTATTGCTATTAATTCGTTTTTACTTATAAATATTCCTTTAGGTAAGTAAAATTGAGCAAATATCATTACTTAAGACAAAATACTAGCTAAATACCTTTATGCAAGTTGCCACTCTAACTAATAACCTATATTGGGAAATTAAAAAATAGTGTAAGGCATGGAGAATAATAACCCTAATGCAAAGGCTCACTTTAATTTATATTCTTAATGTGTTTATTGATCTAGAATATTAGAGGACTCAATAGTCCCAAAAAGTAACAAATTTTAACGATTTATCATTAAAAAGAAAGCTTATTCTTATATAATTTTTATAAATGAAAATAATCAACACTTATAGACAAAACTTGTGGCTCTTAGGGAAAAAATGGAGCACTATCACAAACTATCAATGGCGTTATAATGGCAAGACAATCATTGCTTTTAAAATAAAGAGGATCCAAATTGTTAATTCATTTCTCATAAATCAATTCATTCATATAAATACCTCAATTTTTATTTTTCTCTACCACTCAATATTTAAATCATTTAATTTGCTAACAAACTTAGATTTTTAGAAGGAATGCATTGTAAAATGACTTAAATCAAATGTATGTAAATAATCAAAGTCCTTGGATCCTATTAGGAGACTTCAACTACAAAATAAAAACCAATGAGGATGTAGGTAAGAGGTTAAGTTGCAAACAATTAAATAATCATCTTCAAACATGTACTGTATAGATATGAGTCACTAACTTGTCCATTAGAGGATAATTATTCATTAACTTATCCATTATAAGATAATTATTGAGGAAGCTACCAAAGTTTCTTGAGATATCCTGTATGAAGTATATAATGAATATTATAAGAACCCTTGAATTGTTTAACTTAAGCTATAAGAATAGTAGGCTCTAAGAAACCATATCTAAGATTTTACAGTTTATAAATCCTTCTAATATAGTAATAAAAAATCCTCTAGCTAATTGAGGGTCATAAGAACACAAATATTTTTCACAATTTAATCATAGCACGAAGAAACTAAAATAAAATCAATTCCTTGTATAATTTTTATGGGACTTTTATTCAATGATTAGAAGGATCCTAAAGCCATAGGTAAAAGCTAGTTCCAAAACCTAATAAATAAGGAAACTAATTATTTTTCATTTATGTATAAGTTTAAAGGATCTACTTCTCACCTAATGGAACCAATGTAAGTAAGCCTTTTACTATGTATGACATTAAAGCTATTCTCTTTAGCCTTATCCGTAACAATTCTCCAAGATTTGCTAATTGTCATGCCTTATTTTTCTATAAACGCATGGAGCATCACGATTGAGGCTTTCTATAAACCACAGTAATATCTAATAAACATATAAACAATCAGATTCTAATTAATTGAAGAATAAAATTTTGAAGGTGAGTTTAGAAAATCCTCGACATTCTAGATGTTCAATCCAATTTTATAAAATAATAAAACTGAAAGGAATAGGAAATACAATCTAAGATAGATGAAAAGAGGCAGTGACGTCGAGAAACCTCTTAATCTAGGAAGTACTTCGAGTCAACTTTTTCTCATATTCTTTCTTCCTCTTTCTCTTCCTCTATCTCTTGATGATCTCTCTCTAGGGTTTCTCAAGTTGGATGATGCAAAAAGCTATTTTCTCTCCTCTTTATGTTCTTTTTATACTTCTTTATGTTTTGGGTAACCTTAGGGTTTTTTTAGGTTTGAAATGTCTAAAAAATCCCTTGAAAAAGATCTTAGTGGGGATAACTGGAAAAAGATAACCAAGAGAGGGGTGAAATAAGGAAGGTAAGTTGATTTATTTTGTACTCTTTGGTTTCAATGATGGTGGGAGGGTTAAAGCAAAAGAGGAATAACGTGACAACTGTTGAGATACCATTCATCATCATTTTCTCTTTGATTTTCAAGGAGGAATAACATGAACGATAAATAGGCCAGTGGACAGTAGCCATTCTTCATCCATTTCTCTTAATTTTTGAACAAGAATGGAGGCTATAGAGGCTAATTATTGGAGATTGATGGAGAAAATGGAGGGCTAACCCACTTGACGCCTGTTCGACGGTGCAATTGACATCAAGGAGCACATTTAAGCATATGTCATTATGTATCGTTTTCTTTCCCTTTTTTTTTTGGATTGTTTATGTTATCTTGATTTTAGTGATTTGGTATTGTGTAAGAAGGATTTTGATGCTTTATTGAAATGTTTTCCATGAAAACCCATTGCTAGAATTTGAATACAATATGTAATAGTTGTTTTTGAAGTCATATATGGAAACTAACAAATTTAAATTGTTAGGGATAACGTAACATAAGTTAAATAATCCAAGCTGGTGTGATTGTTGCTTAGATTGATTTAATTTTGTCAATTGTAATGTGGTTGTCCGGATAAACTTAAAGAGCTTGTTCTAGGTTTCCCGATAGTTAGGGTTAATTAACGAGCTCTTCTTAATTAATTACGACCTAAGGAAAAATTGGGATTAGCATAGCTTGTTATTAATTCACAATCAATAGTTTAAAGAGAGGTGTGAAGATGATAATTCGATGACATATGTGAAATTGTGCTTAGCCCGATATTAAACCAAAGAACCGGATTTTAAATCATTAATCATTTTTATCACTTTGCTGTTGTTTAGTTTGAGTTGTTTTTATAGATTCAATTTTATTTTGTTTTCTAATTTGCATCGAAACAAAACTCCCTTGTTTTATTTATACGGATAATTTAGGAGAGTAATTGGATTTAATCTCTGTGGGATTGACTCAGACTTGCCACTGCCATAGTTATAGGTTTATTTATTTTGCATAGTGTTATGACGTGCTACTAATTTTGATGACGTTAGTGGGCATTCCTATCCTTTGCTTTTTTAAATTTATTTGTTTTGTTTTATTTTCATTTTCATTTTCATTTTATTTTAACTTATTTTCTTATTTGTTTAGTTACGGTGTATGACATGATCTTCTCACTCTGGTAAATTAAAATTTGATCTAGAACTTAAAAGAACGCTATACAGATTGAGAAGAGAAGTTGAACTGTAACATCCCCTCACTTATGGGAAGGGTATTTTGGTCATTTTGGAATAGGTTAGGATTATTTAAAGTGTTTTGACA